>WBZZ01002442.1:7500-25000 GCA_019918135.1 Paulinella micropora | reverse complement strand
ATACATACTATTATTATTATTATTATTATTATTATTATTATTATTATTATTATTATTATTATTATTATTATTATTATTATTATTATTATTATTATTATTATGGACACTGTGATAGCCCAGTGGTCAAGTTCTACCATCTGGGCCCTGTCGCCAGTTCGATTCCCGTCGGTGCCACCAGTATTTTCATTGAACATACCGGTCCGTCTGGAAGTGTTGGAACTGCCCGTGCGGGGGTGTCATTAGAGCCTATCGTCAATTCTTCGTACTCCCCTCACGGGTGAGACGATGGAGGCGCATGTGCAGCAATGCATCAGCCATTGACAGAGAAGCACTATTATTATTATTATTATTGTTATTATTATCCCTGAAAGGTGTTGGTGAAGGAGGTGGGGGTTGGGGGGAGGGGGAAAATGAAAATGGTGTACCCCCCACTCCCCAACCCCCCCGTCCACCCCAGTTCCGCACCCCTGTCGGAATAAATCATGGTTTGTGGGAACGTGGAGGAGTTGGGAGCTCATATTTGCAGGGTGGTTAGCCCCAGACTCGATCTTGATGCTGATATGATTTTTTTTGGAATTCATGAAATATTTGCGTTAGGGTAGTGTCCTGAATGCCAAAAGTCCTTGTTTTTTTTTCGCACCCCTGCCTGAATAAATCATGGTTTTGTGTGAACCAGGAGGAGTTGGGAGCTCATACAGGGTGGCTAGCCCCAGACTCGATGTTGATGCTGATATAATTTCTCTGGAATTCACGCAAATATTTGCGTTAGAGGAGTGTCCTGAATGCCAAAATTCCTTGTTTTTCCAGCCTATTTTCTGCTCTCCCATCGGAATAAATCATGGTTTGTGGAAACTAGGAGGAGTTGGGAGCTCATATTGGCAGGGTGGTTAGCAGCAGTCTCGATCTTGATGCTGATATAGTTTTTTTGGAATTCACGCAAATATTTGCGTTAGGGGAATGTCCTGAATGCCAAATTTCCTTTCTTTTTTTTTTTTTTTTTTTTTTTTTTTTTTTTTTTTTTTTTTTTTTTTTTTTTTTTTTTAGCAGTACTTGCCGGTGCCTCCGGCAATTGAACGTACCCTGTCGAGTGGCAGGGGGGGTCCGGGGGGCCATCCCCCCGGGAACCCCAGCCCGGCGATTGTAAATACCCGTTTATTTGCGGGTGGCACCACACACCAGAAAATTGAGGTCTTGTGCCACCAGCCGCCGTTTGCGCACACCAGAGGGAGTTAGCGGCTGATATTTGGTGTATCTGACACTTCTTGATGAGCTCTCTTCGAAAATATAAAAATTGTGGCGCCGGGTGGCCTACACACCGGAAAATTGAGGTTTTTGCGTCACCAGGCGCCGTTTGCGCACACCAGAGGGAGTTTGAGGCTGATGTTTGGTGTACCCGACTTCTCTCGGTGAGCTCTCTTCGGAGATCCAAAAAATTTGGTGCCGGGTGGCACAAAAACCAGAGATTTTAGGTTTTTGTGCCACCAGAGCTGACACTTGCGTTCTGCTGGTACCTCCGGCAATTGAACGTACCCTGTCGACGGGCAAGGGGGGGTCCGGGGGGCCCTTCCCCCGGGAACCCCAGCCCGAGGTGGGGGGGGTGCGCGAAGCCCACCGCAAACCATCCTTTCAGTGTTGGCGCAGCCCCTAGTTATTATTATTATTATTATTATTATTATTATTATTATTATTTATAGGACACCGCGATAGCCCAGTGGTCAAGTTCTACCATCTGGGCCCTGTCGCCAGTTCGATTCCCGTCGGTGCCACCAGTATTTTCATTGAACATACCGGTCCGTCTGGACCAGTATTTTCATTGAACATACCGGTCCGTCTGGAAGTGTTGGAACTGCCCTTGCGGGGGAGTCATTAGAGCCTATCGTCAATTCTTCGTACTCCCCTCACGGGTGAGACGATGGAGGCGCATGTGCAGAAATGCATCGGCCATTGACAGAGAAGCACTATTATTATTATTATTATTATTATTATTATTATTATGGACACCGTGATAGCCCAGTGGTCAAGTTCTACCATCTGGGCCCTGTCGCCAGTTCGATTCCCGTCGGTGCCACCAGTATTTTCATTGAACATACCGGTCCGTCTGGAAGTGTTGGAACTGCCCGTGCGGGGGTGTCATTAGAGCCTATCGTCAATTCTTCGTACTCCCCTCACGGGTGAGACGATGGAGGCGCATGTGCAGATTTGCATCAGCCATTGACAGAGAAGCAATATTATTATTATTATTATTATTATTATTATTATTATTATTATTATTATTATTATTATTATTATTATTATTATTATTATTATTATTATTGTGGACACCGTGATAGCCCAGTGGTCAAGTTCTACCATCTGGGCCCTGTCGCCAGTTCGATTCCCGTCGGTGCCACCAGTATTTTCATTGAACATACCGGTCTATTTCTGGACCAGTATTTTCATTGAACATACCGGCCCGTCTGGAAGTGTTGGAACTGCCCTTGCGGGGGTGTCATTAGAGCTTATCGTCGATTCTTCGTACCCTCACGGGTGAGACGATGGAGGCGCATGTGCAGAAATGCATCAGCCATTGACAGAGAAGCACTATTATTATTATTATTATTATTATTATCCCTGAAAGGTGTTGGGAGTAGAGGGTGGGGAGTTTGGGGGGAGGGGGAAAATGAAAATTGTGTACCCCCCCCCCCCCCGGCATTTCCGCACCCCTGTCATGGTTTGCGGGAACGAAGAGGAGTTGGGAGCTCATATTTGTAGGGTGGCTAGCCCCATACTCGGTCTTGATGATGATATAATTTTTTTGGAATTCATGAAAATATTTGCGTGTCCTGAATGCAAAAATTCCTCTTTTTTGGCCTATTTTCTGCACCCTAGGCCGATTTTTTTTTTTTTTTTTTTTTTTTTGCACCCCTGTCCCCATAAATCATGGTTTGTGGGAACCAGGAATTGGGAGCTCATAGTTGCAGAGTGGCTAACCCCGGACTCGATGTTGATGTTGATATAATTTTTTGGAATTCACGCAAATATTTATATTAGGGGAGTGTTCTCCCAGTACTTGCCGGTACCTCCAGCAATTAAACCTATCCTGTCGAAGGGGGGGGGGGGGGGGGGGCCGGGGGGCCGGGGGGCCCTGCCCCCGGGAACCCTAGCCCAGCAATTGTACGTACCCACGACGAATTAGCCGGCACCAATATGAATGGCTAAGAATGCTCCAAGGCTCTAAGAGCTGTGCCAGAAGGGTTTATGCCGGTTACCTCCGGCAATTGAACCTACCCTGTCGACCGTGGAAAGGGGGGTCCGGGAGGCCCTCTCCCCGGGAACCCAAGCCCTGTAATTAATTGTACGTACCCGAAGCGAATTGGCCGGCACCAAAATGAACGGCTGAGATTGCTCCAAGGCTCCCAAAGTTGTTCCAGAAGGGTTGAGAGGCCGATTTTTTGGTTTTCACAACCTTGCGGCGCGCTCTAGGTAGTGAACCAGTTGAAAAAAAGATTACGAAGATTCTGGCAAAGTAGTGCAAAATGAATGGCTGAGAGTGCTCTAAGGATCTAAGAGTTGTGCCAGAGAGGCTTAGAGGCTAATTCTTTGTGTTTTCGCAAGCTTGTCACTAGCTCTTTTTTTAGGGATATAGTTGAAATTATGAAATTTGAATGTAATGACAAAGTAGTGCCAAAATGAGTGGCTGAGATTGCTCCAAGGCTGTAAAAGTTGTGCATGTGAGAATGAGAGGAAAAGCGACCTTGGGAAGAGGGGGGAAGGGGTGGCGGGGGGGGGGGGGGGGGGGGGTGCGCTTTGCGCACCGCAAACCATCCTTTCAGGTGTTGGCGCAGCCCCTAGTTATTATTATTATTATTATTATTATTATTATTATTATTATTATTATTATTATTATTATTCTGGACACCGTGATAGCCCAGTGGTCAAGTTCTACCATCTGGGCCCTGTCGCCAGTTCGATTCCCGTCGGTGCCACCAGTATTTTCATTGAACATACCGGTCCGTCTGGAAGTGTTGGAACTGCCCTTGCGGGGGTGTCATTAGAGCCTATCGTCAATTCTTCGTACTCCCCTCACGGGTGAGACGATGGAGGCGCATGTGCAGATTTGCATCAGCCATTGACAGAGAAGCACTATTATTATTATTATTATTATTATTATTATTATTATTATTATTATTGACACCGTGATAGCCCAGTGGTCAAGTTCTACCATCTGGGCCCTGTCGCCAGTTCGATTCCCGTCGGTGCCACCAGTACTTTCATTGAACATACCGATCCGTCTGGACCAGTATTTTCATTGAACATACCGGCCCGTCTGGAAGTGTTGGAACTGCCCTTGCGGGGGTGTCATTAGAGCTTATCGTCAATTCTTCGTACTCCCCTCACGGGTGAGACGATGGAGGCGCATGTGCAGAAATGCATCAGCCATTGACAGAGAAGCACTATTATTATTATTATTATTATTATTATTATTATTATTATTCCCGTCGGTGCCAGTATTTGCAAAGGATATTTTCTTTGAAAGTATTGGTCTGTCTAGCCTATCGTCAAATCTTCGTACTCCCCTCGCGGGTGAGACGATGGAGGCACATGTGCAGAAATGAGTGGCACCGCGATAGCCCAGTGGTTAAGGTCTACCATCTGGGACCTGTCGCCAGTTCGATTCCCGTCGGTGCCAGTATTTTCAAAGGATATTTTCTTTGAAAGTATTGGTCTGTCTGGAAGGCTTGGAGCTGCCTTGCGGGGGTGTCAGTAGAGCATATCGTCAAATCTTCGTACTCCCCTCGCGGGTGAGACGATGGAGGCACATGTGCAGAAATGCATTCGCCATTGACTGAGAAGCACTATTATTATTATTATTATTATTATTATTATTATTATTTGGACACCGTGATAGCCCAGTGGTCAAGTTCTACCATCTGGGCCCTGTCGCCAGTTCGATTCCAGTCGGTGCCACCAGTATTTTCATTGAACATACCGGTCCGTCTGGAAGTGTTGGAACTGCCCTTGCGGGGGTGTCATTAGAGCCTATCGTCAATTCTTCGTACTCCCCTCACGGGTGAGACGATGGAGGCGCATGTGCAGAAATGCATCAGCCATTGACAGAGAAGCACTATTATTATTATTATTATTATTATTATTATTATTATTATTATTATTATTATTATTATTGGACACCGTGATAGCCCAGTGGTCAAGTTCTACCATCTGGGCCCTGTCGCCAGTTCGATTCCCGTCGGTGCCACCAGTATTTTCATTGAACATACCGGTCTATTTCTGGACCAGTATTTTCATTGAACATACCGGCCCGTCTGGAAGTGTTGGAACTGCCTTTGCGGGGGTGTCATTAGAGCTTATCGTCAATTCTTCGTACTCCCCTCACGGGTGAGACGATGGAGGCGCATGTGCAGAAATGCATCAGCCATTGACAGAGAAGCACTATTATTATTATTATTATTATTATTATTATGGACACCGTGATAGCCCAGTGGTCAAGTTCTACCATCTGGGCCCTGTCGCCAGTTCGATTCCCGTCGGTGCCACCAGTATTTTCATTGAACATACCGGTCCGTCTGGAAGTGTTGGAACTGCCCGTGCGGGGGTGTCATTAGAGCCTATCGTCAATTCTTCGTACTCCCCTCACGGGTGAGACGATGGAGGCGCATGTGCAGCAATGCATCAGCCATTGACAGAGAAGCACTATTATTATTATTATTATTATTATTATTATTATTATTATTATTATTATTATTATCATTATTATTATTATTATCTCTGAAAGGTGTTGGGAGTAGGGGGTGGGGGGTTTGGGGGGAGGGGGAAAATGAAAATGGTGTACCCCCCACTCCCCAACCCCCCCGTCCACCCCAGTTCCGCACCCCTGTCGGAATAAATCATGGTTTGTGGGAACGAGGAGGAGTTGGAGCTCATATTTGCAGGGTGGTTAGCCCCAGACTCGATCTTGATGCTGATATGATTTTTTTTGGAATTCATGAAATATGTGCGTTAGGGTAGTGTCCTGAATGCCAAAAGTCCTTGTTTTTTTTTTCGCACCCCTGCCTGAATAAATCATGGTTTTGTGTGAACCAGGAGGAGTTGGGAGCTCATACAGGGTGGCTAGCCCCAGACTCGATGTTGATGCTGATATAATTTCCCTGGAATTCACGCAAATATTTGCGTTAGGGGAGTGTCCTGAATGCGAAAATTCCTTTTTTAAGCCTATTTTCTGCTCTCCCATCGGAATAAATCATGGTTTGTGTGAACCAGGAGGAGTTGGGAGCTCATATTGACAGGGTGAATAGCCACAGACTTGATGTTGATGCTGGCATAATTTTGTTGGAATTCACGCAAATATTTACGTTAGGGGAATGTCCTGAATGCCAAATTGCCTTGTTTTTTGTGAGTACTTGCCGGTACCTCCGGCAATTGAACGTACCCTGTCGACGGGGAAGGGGGGTCCGGGGGCCCTCCCCCCGTGAACCCAAGCCCTGCAATTGTACGTACCCGTTTTTGTCGCGGGTGGCACACGAACCACAAAATTGAGGTCTTTGTGCCACCTGCCGCTGTTTGCGCACACCAGAGGGATTTAGCGGCTGATATTTGGTGTATCTAACACTTCTTGATGAACTCTCTTGGAAAATATAAAAATTGTGGTGCCGACTGGCGTAAAACCAGAAAATTCAGGTTTTTTCATCACCAGGCGCCGTCTTCGGAGATCCAAAAAATTTGGTGCCGGGTGGCACAAAAACCAGAGATTTTAGGTTTTTGTGCCACCAGAGCTTACACTTGCGTTCTGCTGGTACCTCCGGCAATTAAACGTACCCTGTCGACGGGGAAGGGGGGGGGGGGGCCTTCCCCCGTGAGCCCCAGCCCAAGGGGGGGGGGGGGGGGGTGCGCTGCGCACCGCAAACCATCCTTTCAGGTGTTGGCGCAGCCCCTAGTTATTATTATTATTATTATTATTATTATTATTATCATTATTTTGGACACCGTGATAGCCCAGTGGTCAAGTTCTACCATCTGGGCCCTGTCGCCAGTTCGATTCCCGTCGGTGCCACCAGTATTTTCATTGAACATACCGCTCGGTCTGGACCAGTATTTTCATTGAACATACCGGTCCGTCTGGAAGTGTTGGAACTGCCCTTGCGGGGGTGTCATTAGAGCTTATCGTCAATTCTTCGTACTCCCCTCACGGGTGAGACGATGGAGGCGCATGTGCAGAAATGCATCAGCCATTGACAGAGAAGCACTATTATTATCATTATTATTGATTATTATTGATTATTATTATTATTATTATTATTATTATTATTATTATTATTATTATTATTATTATTATTATTATTGTCTGGAAGTGTTGGAACTGCCCTTGCGGGGGTGTCATTAGAGCTTATCGTCAATTCTTCGTACTCCCCTCACGGGTGAGACGATGGAGGCGCATGTGCAGAAATGCATCAGCCATTGACAGAGAAGCACTATTATTATTATTATTATGATTATTATTATTATTATTATTATTATTATTATTTTGGAGTGTTGACTGTGACATATTTGAGGGAAATCCCGATGAAAAAACCTAGTCACACTTGCTAAACAGAGTTCCAGCCCAATGGCCTCAAGGCGTTAAACTGTGACGCCAACTCATAACCCTTTGGTGGTAGATGCTGGGGAGGAGGGTCGTTGCGCGCGTAAAAGATATTAAACTCCGCATATGCTGGTTGATAGCCCAGGACCCAGCAGACACCAGATTGTTATGGGTGGGGTTTCGAGGCAGCTCTAGCAACCGCGCTTGGTGTATGCACTTGCACATTCGGTGACGTCTTGCAAGAGGTTGCTGGGACTGCGGAATAACCTCGGCTTAGTGCAGTCTTGCCCTCAGGAGCTCCATCGGTGGCCCCGATCATCAGGCGAGAGACTGACACGGGGGGGTGGAGGACCTCGAACAAGGGTATTGGAGGCTTATGTCCGTTGAGGATATGCCATTAGCTGCATCAGTACGCCTCAGATATAGTATTATTATTATTATTATTATTATTATTATTATTATTATTATTATTATTATTATTATTATTAGGGAGTACATAGGCCATCGGTCCTTTCCATGGGCTGATTGGTATAAAGCTCCTGGAGTAATGTTCTATGCCGTCACTTCCTTTATTCCACCGATTGGTGTGGAGACTTTCCTTATGGAATGGAGGACTGGATGCACATGGCCTTTTGGCTCAGCAATTGGCAGGAGATACACTATTATTATTATTATTATTATTTAAGGTCTACCATCTGGGACCTGTCGCCAGTTCGATTCCCGTCGGTGCCAGTATTTTCAAAGGATCTTTTCTTTGAAAGTATTGGTCTGTCTGGAAGGCTTGCAGCTGCCCTGCGGGGTTGTCAGTAGAGCTATCGGTCAAATCTTCGTACTCCCCTCGCGGGTCAGACGATGGAGGCACATGTGCAGATTTGCATCCGCCACTGATAGAGAAGCACTATTACTATTATTATCATTATTATTATTATTATTTTGGGGGGCACCAATACATGGTTGGGTGCCACCGCCACACGGCAGGGTTGGGGCCGTTGGCAGCTTGTTATGAGGGGTACATAATCAGTGCTCCACTGATTCATGAGACGGGAACTTTTACTGAGAGAAGCTCTCTCACCACGCTCACGGCTCTTGGCTCGGGGTGGCCTCTGGTATCACTCGGGGTGAGTGCGGGGGGTGGGGGTTATCTGAGGGAGGGGGTTGGGCTCAGTGGGTCACTGGACAGGTTGGTTAACTAAACTACTGTCGGTATGAGTGGGTATGAAGGCGAGAGTTTCCACAAGCCTTGAAATCACTCAACTGCCACAGTAGCGACTGCCTGGACGCGGGGCTCCTGACTCACCCTCTCTCCCAGAACCCCTCGTGCTCACTTTGCGGATGCCATGGGGATGCTGGCGGAGGGTCGGGACGTGTTGGGTGCATGTGACCGGGCCTGTCACTTAGTGTTCTCGGTAGATGACTCTTTTGTAGCTTCTATCGGACGCAGGGTTGCTTGCCACGACACCTCAATGATGCATAGTACGTCACGTCTCTGGCCTGGTTACGGGGGCGGGTAACTGAGGCGGGTTCCTGAAGGCTGGTTACGGAAGCTATGTTATTGTTGTTGGGTTCCTGGCTATGTTATTGTTGTTGGGTTCCTGGCTGCTATGTTATTGTTGTTGGGTTCCTGGCGGCGTACATGTTTATGCTTTTCTAAGGGTTGAGCTTTAAATAACCCCACTCGGGTCTTCTTTTATCGAGCTCACAACTCGGTGGATGGAGGCCTGGGGTAGACTTATACGATGTTTTTGATGCTAGGTTCCGTCTCCAGGGATTCGACTGGCATCGCTGCTTTGCCTCACCGCACTGCCTCACCAACACATCCACGCTGGCACACTGTTTCTCCTCTTGCTCTTGTACCTATGTCGCACACAGCTATGAGCTCACGCCGATGAGGTTGTGACGAGGTGCACCCAGCTGGATTGCGGGCGAGCCACGGCGGCCTCGCTCTCGGTCGCTCTCTCTCTCTCTCTCTCTCTCTCTCTCTCTCTCTCTTTTTTTTTTTTTTCTTTTTTTTTTTTTTTTTTTTTTGTTTTTTTTTTTTTTTTTTTTTTTTTTTTTTTTGCTTTGCTTTGCTTTGCTTTGGGCGAGGCCTAGCTTTCACATGGGCGGGCTGAGCCTATGAGGGGCGCACGATAAGCGTTCCATTGATTTATGAGACGGGTCCCAATTACTGAGAGTAACTCATGTGAGTTGCTCATCATACTCATGGCTCTTGGCTCGGGGTGGCCTCTGGAATCACAAGGGGTGGGCACTGGGGGAGGGGGTTGTGTTCAGAGGGTCACCGCGAAGGATGGTCAACCAAACTACTGTCGGTCGGAGTTTGTACGAAGGCGAGAGGCCCTACACCTTACCACAAGCCTTGAAACGACTAAATGACCAAAGTAACGACGGACCGGAGCGGGGCTCCTGGCTCACCCTCTCTCTCAGCACTCTTCGTGCTCATCCTGCGGATGCCATGGGGTTGCTCTGGCGGAGGGTTATGGGGTGGTGGGTACACGTGCACGGGCCTGTCACTCTGTGCTCTCGGTAGATGACTCATTTGCAGCGTTTATGGACGCAGGGTGGTTTGCCACGACACCTACCTCGATGATGCACAGCGGGTCCTGCCTCGTGCCTGGTTACGGATGCAGGTGAGTGTTTGTGTGTATTCCTATACATACGTACACGTATGCTTTTTAAGGGTTGAGCTTTAAATAACCCCACCTGGGTCCTCATTTATCGAGTTTACAACTCGATCAATGCGGCACCGGGGTCCCATACCACTTATGTCAGGTTCTTATGCGAAGAGCGCGGCCGCTAGTGCTGGCCCTATGGGTCAAGGCGGTAATCCTTCAGGTTTAGACGTTCCCCGTGGGAGTGCGCCTGCGGGTGGCGATGGCTACTCGGCCGGGGCGGGGTGGTCGAGTGCTCGCGTACCTGACGGGCAACCTGAATCACGTAGAGCCAGCAATCCTGCTGCATCTCGATCACCCTCCCCAACCTCGGAAGAGAAGTCACGTCCGGAAAGGTCTGGTCACGGCGTGTGGCAAGCGGTACCGCCACCGAGGAGGTGGCGGAGGAAGGTACGAAATGAGCTGGATAAGAGATGTTGCATAGTATGGGGGCTATCGAATGTCTCTCAGACAGTGGTCATGGCGCGAGAGCTCCGAATTCTCGGTCTCGGGGAAGTCGAGGTGGAATTCGCGGGCAGAGGTAGCGGGCGGCATTTGCGGATTAAATGTGCGTCTTGTGAGGAGGCGGAGAAGATGGTGCGGCTGCTGCGGGAGCGTAAGTTCTTCACGGGAAAGGTTCACGTTGCGACGGGTAGGACTTTCCGGGAAAGAGAGAAGCAGCGGGCTGCACGGGGGGTGCCCAGTATGTAGAGATGCAGAGGGAGCTTCGCAAGCAGGGGTTTGGCTACTGGGTGCTCGACGTGGAAGTCGACGAGCCCCAGGGCGAAGCCTCAAGCGGTGAATCTCCCTTGGCGGAGTGGGGCGGGATGCGGGAGCTGGAGGAGCTGGGGCGGAGGGTGCAGGATGGGCCGTGGAGGGTGGCGGAGGGCTCCAGGCGGGCTCAACCGAAGCGCAGGCATCGGCACCAGCTTCGTTCTTCCCAATTCGTGAAAGGCTTCCCACTGAGGGTGGCCTCACATAATTGGCAAGGCAAAGTGGGTGCGGATAGCCCAGGCTTTGGGGAATGGCCGGAGCACTACAAGGAGCGAGGCTGGGTGATCGTCGGAGTCCAGGAGCACAACCTATCGTCGCAGAAGGTGGAGAAGCTCCAAGTCGACGGCTTCGCAGTCCTCGGCAAAGCGGCTGCAACTGGTGCGGTCTCGCGTCTCTTGGGGGGAGTCTTGACGTTGGTGGCCAACTATCTGGCACCGTGCGCTACCATTGTACAGGCGCCTGTTCCACACCCACAGCAATTGTGGGTGAGGCTGTCTTCTGGGAGCGCGACGGCGTCGGATGTGTTCGTCGGCAACAGCTACTTCCCCCAAGAAAATCAACGAGAGGAATCTATTGCAGCCTATGAGGCGTGGCAGGCGGCCGTCTCCTACTTCGCCACCAAAGGTCATGTGGTTACGGTTGGTGATGCTAATGCTAAGCTGGGGCCCGCCAGAATAGCGCGGGAGGAGGGAGTGGTGGGCCCCTTTGGCGAGATAGATGAGAGGGGTAGAGGGGTTAGGAGTGGGAATGGTGAGTTGCTGGCTGCGATGCTTGTTGCCACGGGGTTGCGCAATCTCAGTGGGTTTTCGCAACCACGGGGGGACAAATATTGGTGGTCTAGGCAGGAAAATGTAGGTGGACGAAGGCATCTGCTGGATTACATCTGCATCTCTTCTGAGCTGGCGGAGGAGGCGAGCTTCGGCGTCGACGAGGTAGACCTTGATACCGACCACAAAGCTGTGTGGGCGGAACTGGTCTGGGGGGGACAGCCACCCCCCAAAAAGCAGGTAAAGAGGTACAAAGCATTCAAGGCAGAGCGCTTGATAGGCAGGGTAGTTGAGGGTAAGGAGAGTGAGCTGTCTAAGCTTAGGTTGAAGTACGACGAGACCTTTGCAGCTGGTATATCGGGGCTGTTGCCAGATGGCCTCCCAGATCTATCAGCAGTGGAGGACCCGGATGAGCTTCAGCAGGAGGTAGAAGATAGGGTCGCTAGCTTAGTGGTCCGAGCTTTCACGGGCGCAGCCGCGAAGGTCTTGGGAGTTCGGGTGATTAGGCCAGGGTTTACTAATGCATGGTTTGATGAGGGTCTTAGGGAAGCGATTGCGCGACGGAGAGAGGCATACGGCCTCTGGCGAAGGAATGAGGCCAACCGAGAGGCCTGGCAAAGATATAAAGAAGCGAGGAAGGTGGTCAGAAGGTTATGCAAGGAGAAGAAGGAGCAAGCGTGGAAGCGGGTCCAGAATGACACCGCTGCCAACTTCAGGAGCGCTACCATGGCCACGTACTGGAAGCTGTCAGAGCGTTTGGGCGGGGTTCGGCGGTCCAAAGCTTCTGCTCCTGTTCGGAAGCCCGATGGCACTCTGGCATGCACACTCCGGGAAAAACTACAAGAATGGGAAGAATACCGCCGACGTATGGTGGTCCCCAAAGAAAACCAGTTTTTGGAGGATGCATGTGTAGAGGAAGTCGGTTCCGATGAGGAAGCAGCGCGGATTGAGCCCGAGCGGAAGGCCCGCGAAACCTTCCAGTATAACGACAACCTGCGCGACCAATTCGAGGCCATGGCGCAAGCCGAGGAGATCCGGACTGAGTCGGGCCCGCTGGACTATGATTACACCGAGAAGAAGTGGAGCTCTGCCAGGAAAATCTCCAGAATCACAAAGCGTGCTCACCGGATAAGATCAAGAACGAGATGCTCAAGTACGAAGGCACGCGGATTGTGAGCTTTCTGGTGCGCTTCTTCAACTGGTTGAAATCGTGCGAATACACCCCCAGCGACTGGGGCAAAGCGATTATCGTCAACATCCCAAAAGGAGGCGACCCAACCGATCCGGAAAATTGGAGAGACATCGCGATTCTGAGCTGTCTGGGTAAGATGTATCTGTCCCTTATGGCGGCGAGGCTTACGGCTTTCATCGATCAGCCGGGCAGGCTTCGCCCAGAGCAGGGTGGGTTCCGGCCAAAACGTAGTACGGGGGACCAGATTTTTGTCCTTAAGGAGCGTCTGCGCCTTAGACAACAAGCTGGCCTCTGTTCTTTCGTTTTGTTCGTGGATCTGAGAAAGGCATTGCCTACGGTTTGGCGGGCCGGGTTGTTTCAGAGGCTAACCCAGATGGGGGTACAGGGCAAGTTCTATCGCATTCTGCGGCGTTTTTACCGAAGAACGTCATCGCGAGTGCTAGTCGATGGCGAACTCATTGGTGAAGTGCTGGAAGAGATGGGAGTTCAGCAAGGGTCGCCGTTGTCACCGTCGCTGTTCAACGTCTTCATGGATGAGCTAACTGTCCGAATCGCGAAAGAGTTGGAGATCGAGGACCTCAACCGCATCGAAGACATACGGACCCTGCTTTGCGCGGACGACGTTGCGGTAATTGCGCATAGTGTCACGGAGCTTCAACAGATTGTAAATGTCGTGGCGACATTCGTGGAGGACTATCGGCTTGAAATCAACCTGAAACCGGGCAAGACGGAAGTCATGCCGATATACGGGCACGCCAAGTCAAAAAAGTCGCCCCCATGCGTGAGGTTCCGGGGCAAGGTTCTCAACGCCACCGACCACTACAAATACCTGGGAGTTCTGCTCACGGACACCCTCTCCGATAAACCGCAAGCGAAGCGGGCGGCGGAAATCACTGTAGCGGGAACGGCTGCCTACTACCCCCTCTGGATTGCCCACGAAGTTCCAGCGCGTCTTCGGCTGATGAATTGGCAGCAAATGGTTTGCGCAAAGTTGCTTTACGCATCGGCTTTTTGGGATCTGCCGGGCGCCAACAAGCTGAGTAAGCTGGAGGGCGCGTTGGTAGCGCCCCTGCGGGTCATCTTGGGTGTGGTACGTGCACAAGCGGCTGCATCACCAGGGGTTTAGGCCGCACGCCGAGTTTTAGCATCCTTGCCAAGGCGGCCCGGCTTCGGTTCCTAGGGCGCATCGAGTTACTGGGCAACACAGCGCTAACACGCAGGCTTTACAACACGGGTCGGTGCAAATGGAAGGAAGATACGGAAAATTTGATCTTAGCAGATCACAGGCTGCGGGAGGGCTTGGATGCGCTCAAGCGGGTCGTGAACGAAGATGGCACGGTAGATTATAAGGACTGGCGGGCCGCTCTGGCGAACTGGAACGAGGTGGTAAAGCAATAGTCTGTCCGGCAGGAAGTAGCTGGCTGGGAGCGGCAGGCTAAGCCCTCTGATGGGCTTAGGGTGCTGCTTAGCCAGATGTCTTCCCGCTCTGCTTTCCCACGTTGGCGGGCGCTGGAGGGGGGAAGTCACAACCTTATCAGAAGGCGATTGTTGAGCTGCAACAATCGCCTTCGCCTCTACCGATCCAAATTTGGCTCATGCTCGCCGGACTGCTCAAGCTGTTTCGCCTTGTGTGGCACTGAGGTTAACGAGTCGTTACGTCACTTCCTGCTGCATTGCCCAACGTTTGCGAGCTCTCGTGAGGCACTGTTTAAGTTTATCGATGAGGCGCAAGCCCGGCAGCCCCTCATGCTGAATCGAGGAGGGCTTTATCACAGGGAACTGCGGGAGGCGGAGGAGGAGATGAGGCTCTTCAAAGAGGAATGGCTGAAGGGGGAGGATGAAAAGATGGCGGCGATGCTCGGCGTTTTGTTTATCCCTGTCCCAGAAGAGGTGGAGGAGGAGTTAGGAAGGTTTGTTGCCACCATCTGGAAGGAGTGGGAGGAGTTGGAGGCGCAGATCAGGGAGGCAGAGGGGGCGGAGGAGGAGGTGATCGACCTCATGGTCGTTCAGGAGGTGGGTAGAAGGAGGGGAAGGCCTAGTCAGGTAGAATGTCTGGCTAGATCTGTTGTAGGTGGAGGTCAGCGCAGCGTCGCGGACTTCTTCTCGGCAGATAACTCCTCTCACTCCTTGCACCCACTTGCACATGCACAGCACGCTCATTTGCACATTGCACCGCCAGTCGAGTCTTTGGAGCGGAGCCGCGTCACCGAACGGCCCCGTGCTACCAATGGAGGCACATGTCCGACAGGATCAAAGGCCAATTGACTGATAAGTCTATTATTATTATTATTATTATTATTATTATTATTATTATTATTATTATTATTATTATTAGGGAGTACATAGGCCATCGGTCCTTTCCATGGGCTGATTGGTATAAAGCTCCTAGAGTAATGTTCTATGCCGTCACTTCCTTTATTCCACCGATTGGTGTGGAGACTTTCCTTATGGAATGGAGGACTGGATGCACATGGCCTTTTGGCTCAGCAATTGGCAGGAGATACACTATTATTATTATTATTATTATTATTATTATTATTATTATGGACACCGTGATAGCCCAGTGGTCAAGTTCTACCATCTGGGCCCTGTCGCCAGTTCGATTCCCGTCGGTGCCACCAGTATTTTCATTGAACATACCGGTCCGTCTGGACCAGTATTTTCATTGAACATACCGGTCCGTCTGGAAGTGTTGGAACTGCCCTTGCGGGGGTGTCATTACAGCCTATCGTCAATTCTTCGTACTCCCCTCACGGGTGAGACGATGGAGGCGCATGTGCAGATTTGCATCAGCCATTGACAGAGAAGCACTATTGTTATTATTATTATTATTATTATTTATTATTATTATTATTATTATTATTATTATTATTATTATCTTGGACACCGTGATAGCCCAGTGGTCAAGTTCTACCATCTGGGCCCTGTCACCAGTTCGATTCCCGTCGGTGCCACCAGTATTTTCATTGAACATACCGATCCGTCTGGACCAGTATTTTCATTGAACATACCGGCCCCCGTCTGGAAGTGTTGGAACTGCCCTTGCGGGGGTGTCATTAGAGCTTATCGTCAATTCTTCGTACTCCCCTCACGGGTGAGACGATGGAGGCGCATGTGCAGAAATGCATCAGCCATTGACAGAGAAGCACTATTATTATTATTATTATTATTATTATTATTATTATTATTATTATTATTATTATTATTAGGGAGTACATAGGCCATCGGTCCTTTCCATGGGCTGATTGGTATAAAGCTCCTAGAGTAATGTTCTATGCCGTCACTTCCTTTATTCCACCGATTGGTGTGGAGACTTTCCTTATGGAATGGAGGACTGGATGCACATGGCCTTTTGGCTCAGCAATTGGCAGGAGATACACTATTATTATTATTATTATTATTATTATTATTATTATTATTATTATTAGAGTGGTGCACAGTATGGCACCCCACGGGAAGAGGAGGTGGTTGGGCCTCTTCCCACTGGTTCCGAGGCTATGTTGTTGTGTTGTTTTTATAAGACATACACCACGTGGGGTCAAAGGGGTATATAAATTCCGAGATCTAGGGGTGGTGACGGGTTTTGAGGCGTCCCAGACACTTACCGCCAAACGTCCTCATGCGCTGGCAGACCGCATGAAATGTCTGCTACCCCCTTGAGTACCTCCATTCGACTTATACCCAGTCTTGTGGAACTCTCTCATAGGGAACATCAATCATTTGCAGTTGATTCCCTGCAAGGTATCCGACACGCCGGGCGGGTAGCTATTCAGGGATGGTTAGAGTCACTCTTCCCTCTCCAACATTCACTGTGTGACTCTTGGGTCGAGGGATGGAGGCGCATGGTCCTTGGACTCAGCCATGACAGATCAATACACTATTATTATTATTATTATTATTATTATTATTATTATTGGACACCGTGATAGCCCAGTGGTCAAGTTCTACCATCTGGGCCCTGTCGCCAGTTCGATTCCCGTCGGTGCCACCAGTATTTTCATTGAACATACCGATCCATCTGGACCAGTATTTTCATTGAACATACCGGCCCGTCTGGAAGTGTTGGAACTGCCCTTGCGGGGGTGTCATTAGAGCTTATCGTCAATTCTTCGTACTCCCCTTACGGGTGAGACGATGGAGGCGCATGTGCAGAAATGCATCAGCCATTGACAGAGAAGCACTATTATTATTATTATTATTATTATTATTATTATTATTATTATTATTATTATTGGTGGTAGATGCTGGGGAGGAGGGTCGTTGCGCGCGTAAAAGATATTAAACTCCGCATATGCTGGTTGATAGCCCAGGACCCAGCAGACACCAGATTGTTATGGGTGGGGTTTCGAGGCAGCTCTAGCAACCGCGCTTGGTGTATGCACTTGCACATTCGGTGACGTCTTGCAAGAGGTTGCTGGGACTGCGGAATAACCTCGGCTTAGTGCAGTCTTGCCCTCAGGAGCTCCATCGGTGGCCCCGATCATCAGGCGAGAGACTGACACGGGGGGGTGGAGGACCTCGAACAAGGGTATTGGAGGCTTAT
>WBZZ01002441.1:0-35921 GCA_019918135.1 Paulinella micropora | reverse complement strand
TGTAGCGAGGGCTGCTGCTAAAACAAGGATACGGCAAGCAACGAGGTGGGGCAGTCAAATTTCGTTAATTCCCCAACCCGATTGATGTAAAATCTTATATTAATTTTTTTTCTAACATATACGAACCTTTTTAAAAAAAGCTTCACCAAAAAGTCGGGTCAATGGTTGTAAAGAAACCGAGGAAGAAACAACGGCCCCCCAGAATATACAGAACCAAAGATGGACGACCATATATTAAAGTGAAAGGCAAACGAGCATATCTCAACTTTGGCGAGAAAACGAATGACCTTTCAACACTTCAAATGTTAAACTTTTTTTGAAATATATGGGGAAGGCGAAAACGAAGAAAACACGAAAGACGAAGGACGAATGTTAAGTCCGAATTCAACCGTCTTGAACACGAGAACCGCAACCAGATACAAACAACCTGCAAAAAAAATATGAACTAATACACGAGCAGGAAGAAAAGGAAAAGAAGTTAAGAGAACAGGCGGAAGATGAGAAAAAGAAGAGAAAGGAAGGAGAATGCTGAATTAAAGAAAGACAAGAAGACCTCATTAAGGGAGGCGAAAAGAGAGCAAAAACTTATAGAGGATGTAAAATTTGAACAAGATAGAAAAAACTGTTATTACCACCGCCACTTTCAACCTCAATACATACAAGACCACCACAAGCACCACCCAAGCACCACCACAAGCACCACCACAAGCACCACCACAAGCACACAGGACCGCCACAAGCACCACCACAAGCACCACCACAAGCACCACCACAAGCACCAGAAGAAAAACAGATGCCATTGAAAACAAAAGAAGAGAAAAAGGCTGAAAAGGAATTAAAAGAAAAATATATTGAATTAATGAAGGAAGCTGGATTTAGCAAGAAATTTATTAATAGCTTGACTAAAACAGAATTTGACAAACTTGGTAAAGGAATAGAGCAAGCAATAGCCACCGCCCAATCAGCAGAAGAGCAGAAAGAACTGGCGGAACAATACAAAAAAGAATTAGAACAAGAAAAAAAGCAAGCGGAGGCCAAAGCGAATACTTTGAAATTAAAGATAAAATATCCCACATATCCGCAGGTTTAAGAAATGATTACAAGTATCCAAAATTGGATATACCCAAAACTTTGGGTCCTGCTTTGGAAGCGAAAATGAAAGCTCGGGCAAACCGCCACCAAAAAAAGTTAAAGGAAAACACACGACTGCGGGTATGGCAAAGTTATAGTAGATGAGGGTATTGATTTAGGAATAGACCAGAATGAAATGAGAAAAAACTCGCTGATTATTTGGGAATAAACCAAGCTGGTGCTGGGGTAAAAACGATGGAGGAATTAATACACAAACTTTTAACAATACCAGCAATTAAGAAATATTTGAAGAAGGGTAAATACAAGAAAAAATGAAGAAGAAGGATTATGTAAATAACTTAGTATCTGAAATGAGAATTGACCCAAATATTAAAAATCAAGTTTCAAATATAGTCGGCATAGAACCAACCACAGAACCAACAACAGAACCAACCACAGAACCAACAACAGAACCAACCACAGAACCCACAGAAGAGCAGCGCCAACAGAAGAGCAACAAAAACTACCAGCGAACTTAGCGGGGAAGGTAGAGGATTGATGACGGACGAAATAGACAACATTATGAAAAAGCACGAATGGTATATCGGCACGGTAGCCAGCGATGAAATAAACAAACTGAAACCAGAAAAAAGAAAGAAGTATGGTTTTATAATGAACTTGGATAAGTCTAGCCAACCAGGCTCACATTGGATTGCGGTTTGGATTGACCTAATTAAAGACGACACTGTTGAAATCTACGACCCTCTCGCACTGTATAAGCCGACTGAGCTATTTCTACACCAAATGAAACAACTTATTGACAAGAGTAAGCCGAGCACTTACCTGCTTATGAAGGTTAATCAGGTTAAAAACCAAAGTGATACAACGGATACTTGCGGGTGGCATAGTATTAGGTTTCTTAAAGAAAGAGCGAAAGGGAACCGCTTTAAATTTGCCAGCGGTTGGACTGATTTGAAGAAAAAGAAGCGGATGAGTTGAAAACCAGAACGGCTACGGTTTTGATACTTTTATTAAGCAATTAAAACAAAAATATATTTTTCTATATAAGAACCTTTTTTAAAAAAAAAGCTTCACCAAAAAGGTCGTAGGGTGTCCCTCAATGGATATCGCGGTGGCGAAGTAGTAATATTTACTATGTCAATAGCAAAAATAGGATAAACGGCACAGATAGCGATTTTACACACTCCATTGATATGAAAGGGTTAGACAATCCAACACACTGTAAAATTTTACATATCTATGTGCCGAAGTCGTATTATTCCGTCGCCAGTCCTTATAATACTTTTATTCTGAGTGAAGATGGCAACGAGGCACTTATCACGATACCCGAGGGCAACTACACAATGAACAACTTAAAAAATAAGCTGGCCGAAGTGCTAACCGCAGAAAGCCCCAATGACTACACATACACAATAACAAGCAACAACACGAACACTGACCCAGAAGACGGCAAGCTATTATTTACTGTGGCAGACAATCCCATTAACATTCAACCGCGGTTTGTTTTGACGACGAAACTCGTATTCACGAAATTATGGGGTTTGAGCGGTCTTCTACTTATTTCTTTGCTAATAATACACTTAGGTCGCCAAATGTCATAATCTTGACTGGCGAAAAAACATTGTATCTACAAAGCGACCTCGTTGGTGAAGGTGATAATCACGTATTACAGGAAATATACACAGCGAATGAAATCCCATTCGGCTCTGTTATCTATACGAAGCGGTCGGAGTATGGCAAAAGATTATCCACTAGTTCAAGCAATGTGTATCGGTTCTATTTGACTGACGAAAATGACCAACCATTAACCTAAACGGTTTGGGTATTGTATGACTTGTTGATTTACAGGGAAACGAATTATTTTAATTTATTTACATCATTTTTTAATTTGTTAAAAAGCCGATAATTAATTAATTTATTTTTTTTCTCAGATTAAAATATAGGAACCTTTTAAAAAAGCTTTTGGTCGTAGGGTTTAAAAGCACTTACACACAAAATGCCTACACAACACGGAGGCGAACTAGATTTCAGCAAGACTGACTACATCAGTGCTTCTTATCGTTTGAATAAGCTTAACCCGCGAGAAAGCAGTAATGGAAATGTCACTATTACCTCCGCGGGAGGACAAGAAAGCACATTTGACCTTATTAGTCGCCCATTTAACTTGGCTAGGTCAGTTCTGAGTTTTACTTACACTATCCCAGACACGGATACTAAATACAACAAGGCTTATATGGATTGCCTTGCTCCTATTAGACAAATTCAACTTCAAACCCGTAGCGGAGTTTATCTGTGCGATTTGAACTATGTTGGAAATATTACAAAGATGATTTGGAAGCCTGAGACTTCGCTTAAAGACTTTCTCGCACTTGAAAACCACGATGTCGGCACTGGTGCTGGCTGTATGCTTCAAAAGTGTAATGCTGACAGTAGGGCGGAAACTGGATTTGATAATCTTGTTCTTGCTGGTCAGACTGCGAGTGCTGCGACTGTGGCTGGTAGCATTGACACTGATGCTCACCTTCGTGCGACATTGAATGTTTATGGAAATGCTATTGCTAGTGCTATCGGCCCTCCTTCAACTAATGCCCGCCGTCATAATGATGCTCTAATCGCGGCTGGAACTGGAACTTCACTACCCGTTAATGTGCCTTACAATGAGGCGAAGTATTTTACTGCTGGTGCTTTGGGTAATGGTCTTGGTGGTGGTGATATGGCGATTAAAATCAACTTAATCTTGGTATGCTTTACAACACTATTTTCGCCCTTGATAAAACTATTATGTTTCCTGAGATTTTGACGATGCGAATTGTCTGGAACGGCTCTGCGAAGATTTATTATTCTGGTGCTGACCCTCTAAGTCCTGGTGGTGGTGTAACATGCTGCTGGTGCTGAGGATGTTGCTGTGAGCAATCTTAACTTGTTTCTTGCTGTTGAGCAGAACCCTGGTGTCATTCAATCTATTCAAAGCCAGATTGCGGGCGGTGGTATGAGTTTTGATATTGATTATCCCTATGTGTATAAGAATACTATTGGAACTGCTAGCGATGGTAAATCAACTGAAAACCAAAACATTATTATGCGATTTGACCGCGGGCACGGGCAGAGGTTGAAGAAGATTTATCACAGTGTGTTTCATTCTACCGAAAGTGTAAATACCGCTTATGACAATGATGTAAATGATGAGCGAGATGCTACGGGTGCCGTTGTTGCTAATGCTAAGCGAAAGGTTGTCTCATTCTACACTACCCTTGATGGTGCGAGACAGGAAGAATTTGATGTATCTGTGGCTAACCTTGAAGACTATATGATTATGAAGCCGAGGTTGGAGGGTAGTGCCTTGATGAATTCTAATGTGTATCAATACAACTGGGTTTATGCTAATTGCTGGGACAACAACCGACCTCTGTGGAGCAAGGACCAGAACGAGATTAGTGGGCTTGACTTAACTCAGGAACGGCGATGGGAGTTTATTGGAACCTGCCGAAACAAAGTCCATTCTCACTTCACTCTGGCTATTACTCAGCGAACTGTGAGTGTGAAGGAAAATGTAATTACAATTAGTTAAGAGGTAATTATTAATTTTTGATAGTTAATTTATTTTTTTAACAATATACAACCTAGTCGTAGACAGTATACTAAACTTACACAAAACATTTTTTGAGGTTGTAGGAGGTTTTTTGTAAAAAAAGCTCCTATGCACCAACGAAATTTAGTCGCCCAAAATCCTGTCGGAGACTTCGTAAATCTCAAAGGTTGGATATGGCGGACACTTGATAATATGAAAACCGCCTTTGGCGAAACTACAACCGCACAATTAACACCAGTATTACAAGAAATCTTCCCATATACAGTTAATACACGGATATGGACGAAAACAGAAACAAAGGCGACCGTTTCATTTAATGCTAATATGGCGGAATTGAAAACGACTGCCAGCGCGACTGCGGATGCCTCTCTGGTGAGCAAAAGAAAAATAAAATACAGAACGGGTATGGGAGTTATGTGTCGCTTCACTGCTTTATGGACGACAGATGATGCGAAAGCACACTATTCATTTATCGGAATAGGAAACGAATTTGAAGATGGATTTTATTTTTACAAAAACGAGGTAGGGATGAATATTCTACATTGTAGAGGAGGAAATGCCAATTATATTGACCAAGAAGATTGGGATGACCCCTGCGATGGAACAGGCGATATGCCTCTCTTGGATTGGAGTAAGGGAAATGTATTTCAAATTCAATTTCAATATTTGGGCTTTGGTGCTATTAAGTTTTCAATTGAGAACCCAGAGACTGGCGAATTTCAGCTAGTCCATATGATAAAGTATGCGAATGATAATACTGGTGTAAGTCTGCGAAATACTACATTACCTTTTACGGCTATAATGAGAAATGATGCTACTACTGGAATTCAATCCCTTAAAACCGCGAGTGTTGGGTTATTTATTGAAGGAACTAACACTATTAATTCAAGCATATCAAACGAAGCGGAAGGTGATGAAAAGGCGAGCACCACGGAAAGCCCAATCCTCAGCATAAAAAATAAAACAACTTTTAATGGTGGTGCGACTAATTATTCAATTGTTTATCCAACTCTCGTGAGCATATCAAACGAAGATAACAAAGTTAATAAAGTGCGAATTGTGAAAACGACTGGCACACTTACGGGACAGAACTTCGTTGATATTGATGCCACTACTTCAATCGTATCAAAGGACACCTCTGCGACTGCCCTTGGTGGTGCCACTATAACGGATGTTATCCTTAAACTGTATGTTAATGCTACTTCAAGCCAGCTTATTGACCTGCGAGATTACGACATACAACTCGCACCTGGCGAAAATCTAACATTTTTACAACAGTCTGTATCAACTGTTAATAATGGAGGAAATGTAAGTGTTATCGTTAATTACTTAGAAGACCAATAATTAATTTTTGTAATAATTTTTTCTGAATGATAATATATAGTAATGTATAGTCGTAAGTTGTATGTTGTAGGTGGTAGGCGGTTTCTAACAAAAACATCTATCAAATCCTACATAAGAAGAATGATAAACAAATATAACGATGGTGAAGTGCTGAACCCAGAAGATGGCAATTTCGTGCGAGACCTAATAACCCATCACCCTTGTCTAAAAAATGGCATCATTGATGTTGAAAGTAATTTGACAACAGGAAGCAAACACTTTCGTGTAGATGGTAAGCCGTTTTCGTGGAATTGCTGTGTTGAACTCATAGGCCTTAGCAAATTAAAAAAAATGGCGAGAGTAATAAAAGATGCGAGCAGGAATACAATAAGACCGCAAATACAAGAATATCTTGACATTATGGCTATTGATGTATTCGTAGAACCGCGATACATATGCGAAATAAGTGGTGATATATATGAGCGGGTTGATGTCCATATTGACCACCACTTTGACATCATACAATTCAAAGATATCCTTAAACAATACCTTGAAGTAAATAGAGAATTAGAAGTTGAAGACGGTTTATTGAAAGAACCGCATTTCACCAAATTTAGCGACTTTCACAAACAGAAAGCAATACTACGGGTTATAAAAAAAGAAATCAACATTAGAGGAAAAATGTATTTCCTACGTAAAAACTTTTTCACTTCATCTTTATTCTTAAAATAAGGCTGTTGAACTAGCCATTCAAGATATTCTTTGTCAATCTTGGCAACATCTTCAATTTTCATTTTTTTATATTTTCCATATTGTAGAGTTTTATTTACTTCTTCCTCTTCGGTGGGAATTTCTTTTTTTGCTTCGGCTTCGCTCATTGTATATTATGTATATAGGAGGCAGGAAAAAAATTAAAATAAATATATAATGTCTGAGTGGATAATCTTTGTAAAGGCTTACTCAGCTAAACACGGTATAACCTATGGTGAAGCATTGAAAAAAGCTGGTAAGGCATACAGAAAACAAAAGGGAGGTAATGCGGATTTGTCGGAGGATGTCTATTCGTCCTCGTCGGATAGAAAAGGTGCTGACGGATGGAAGCCAGTCGCTAGCAAAGAAAAATCAACAGTGTATGAAAAAGATGGTAAGGCGATGTGGCATTTAGAGGAAGTGCGGATAAGCGGGACTTACTCACCGATGTCGCTTGGTGAAGGGAGTATTAAAAAGAACACCGAGATATAAAGAAGAGCAGAAGCTGGTTAATGAAGTAATAAAGAAATATGGTAAGGATAATGTAGAGCTAACGGGTCATTCGTTAGGTGGAACAATAGCAAAAGATTTAAGTAGGCAGACTGGTGTAAGGGCACCACATACAATAAAGGCAGTAGCACGAAGGACCTAATTGAAGGAGTAATTGACCGAGTGGCGGTGAAATTAATCCAAAAGGGAAAAGGGCGAAGACGCGAAGCTGACAAACGAATCCAGCATTTGACCCCGTATCGTTAATGGGTGCTACGGCTGTAAATACTAAGTTAGTGAAGCCGACGAGGGGTGTTCATACGATAAGAAGCTTCAAAGGGTAAAGGAGCCAAAAAAATATACCTTTATGATTAATTAAGTTTAAAGCCAAGCGGGATGCTGTCGTTATCGTTAATAAACTCACGACCCGCCCACTTATTCTCATTAACTTGTTTTTTAACATTCGCCATATGTAAAATGCTAAAATGTGGGATTTGTTGCTGTTTGCTGTTTCTGTCAATGTGTATTTTTTTCATTTGAAATTCCCTAACATTTTCAATGCTTTCGCCTCTATCCATCTTATCATATACATCGTAGTTGAGTTGATTAGCATTTAAGCCTTTACCCCTAAAATGGAAATATCGTTTAACTCCATTTTCTGCGTTTCTATATGAACCCCTTTTGAAATATGTTTGAGGTCGTTTTGGTCATACCAGCGGTGAAAGCATCTTGGGTTGTAAATTCTAACATATAAAGTTTGGTGCTATCCACACACCTTTTATAATCTTACACCATCGCCTAAGTCGTCCCCTATACCGCCAGTTTCTTATTGCCCATATTCTTGATATACTTGGCACATCTCGTGTGGATTTGTAGGCTGTCCGTATCGGTATAATAGAAGTCGTCTCAATGGTTCCGTTCGGGTTGGCTTCCTTAATATAATTATACATAATGCGACGGCTATATGCTAGTATGAATGCCCCATAATGTGTCGGCTTGGTTATGCTACTCTCTAATAAGATTGGATTACGAGGAAGCCCGATATGTGCCATAAATCTTTTCCTTCTTTGTCAGTAAATTTAACAATGTCAGTTATTTGATTACTGTTCCAGAATTTCCAGTATTCTTCGTTAGTGTATGTATGCTGTTGATAGAGGTATTGGTCTCTGTATCATCTTACCGTATAGGCTATTCATAAACAGTTTAGCGAGCAGATATTGCGGGCTACCTTTCTCCGCATTTTCCTTCGCCTTAAACATATCGTCTATGTATTGTTTGAAGACACATTCCGATTTGGCGGAGTAGTATCCTTTATGAATGCGGACTTATACCTTCGGCACCATATCCTCAATATCTACACTCGTTAGCCATTGGTCCTTCATATCTTCTAGTCGCCATTTAAGGGAGCCCATACGGTCTCGCTGACCAATCCTTGAATGGAGTATGTTTTTTGGTGAAATGTAGTCAAGGTTGTAAATACCGATTTGAAGTTTCGCGGGTCAAATGGTCCGATTGTTTCCAGTATGTCGCCAACCATAAAAGCTAACAACATCGCGGTTGGATACAAAGATACGACATCCGCATCCACAAGATAATCAACTATTTCATCAAAGGTGATTTCTTTTTTTAGGTATCGCTCATATTGCTTAGAAATAAACCGCCTCTTAGATAAATAAGTTCTGCCTCCGATAACGGCTTTTCTAAATGCTCTTTCCTGCTCAACGTTGGAAGTCTACTCGTATTTTTATCTACATATTTTTTCCATATGTTGAAAGCGAGACTTGAAGTTGAAATGTTGAAGTTAGATTGACTTTATGAGTTGTAAATATCGTGTTTAACTTATCGTATTTCTTCAAACCCATAACATCATTTTTAAGATAGGTCAGACAGTCCTGCTTCATCTTTTCTTCCATATCCTCCCACGTCTGGCTGAGTTGTGGTCAAAGTCGCCTTTAGAATTTCACATCCCATACTTTCAAGATTTGCTTTAAGGCTTCCCTGAGTGTGCTTTCTCAGGTCCCACATCTTAACATTTTCAAACTCTAAGCAGATAATAGAGCCGTTGTTGATTTTTGACTCTTAATTTTAATCCCTTTAATTAATTCTTGGTGTATGAAGTAGTGGTCAAAGTTCGCTCCGTTAAAACCATTAACATAAGAACTGGCGGTTTGTCCCCCTTTTTCTTCGGCACCCATCCTTCTTACTTCTCGCCTCGTTCAATTAGTAAATCTACGAATTGGCTTATACAATCTTTACCAGCTATGTATTTAAAACCCTCCTGTCCCTGAGTATATCCGACTATGTAGCAGTCGTGGATATCGTAGCCTGCTGTAATGTTTGTATTTCTAAATGTTTCCAAATCGTAATGAAGGACCTGGTCGTTATTCATTTTTTCTTCCTCTCTAAATTTAGTTATTAGGTGCCTTTTTATTCTTCTTCAACATAATGTCCGCATATTTTTTCCTGTTGAGATTACACTTATGATTATTGATTATACTCGCAGCAGTCTTCACATTTCTTCTTGAATTGCTTAACCAATCCGTAGTAATGGTTATTCTCCAAAAAGATTAGCTTGTCGGGCTCTTGTCCTTCTTCATTGGTGCTCGCGGTCTGCTTCATAAGTGGGTCTGTTATTTCATATGTTTTCCCATCCTTAACATATTTTTTCAATATTTCAACCGCTATTGAAAATGGTATGGGGAGTTTGGCGGAAGGTTGAATTCGCCGTATCTCATTACATTTCTGTTTATTCAACGGTTGAATATTTAGAATATCTCTACATAGGAAGAATAGACAGTTGTTATTTCTGCTTGGTGGAGATATCTTTTTACCTTCTTGAACCTTCTCCTTTTTTTTCCCTAGTGCCTTCATAGCATCCACCGCCATTCTCTTGAACGAATGTTAGATAAACATATTGGATGGTTCTTTCATATCCATTCTCTCCTGCTTCAATGTTGTTTATGTTGAACTCGTTCAGAGCATCCATAAACTTTGGTGTCATATTCACGGAGTAAGAAATGAATTAAAAGTTTTCTTCACAGAATAGTGGTCGTATCGTATATTAGCGGGAGCAGTGGTGTATGTTATAGCTATATTGACATCCGCATTGTTGGTCATACCTTCCCTTCTCGCTCGTCGTATGGCGGGTATAAATATTTCTTGTTCCAAAGTGTCCGTATCATAAAAACTTATATCCAAGTCCTTAAATTTGAATGATAGCGAGTTTAGCCGTCTGTCTCTTCTAATGGTGTAATCGTGTGTTTTAAACTCTCGCCTCTTCGCTTCCCTTGTCTTAACCTCGCGGAGATTTGCCCTAGCTTGAAGAAGTTGGACATATTGCTTGTTTGGTCTAGGTGGTAGGGGTGGCTTGTATGACATAGGTATATTGTGGAATAGATTTTTTAGTTTGGTATTAATCCCAATGATTTATATTATACTTGTGTTATTTGTTTAGATGATAATTATATTAATGTAAAAAAATTTTATTAGAAAAAAATAAATAATTGTAAGGGTGATTAGTTTTACCGTATTTCAACTTCTACACTTTCCATTTTTTGTTTCTTTTTCATAGCATATCGTTCCTTCCGTCTCGCGATATGGCTTCCTTATTCCTTTCGTAATATGAAACACCAGCCTTTCTATACATTTCTGGATTTTTTAAGACATATCTTCTTGAAGCCTCGTAATGAGCTTTTTTCTTTTCTTCAACAGATGTATATTTAGCAGGTCGCCCTAACTTTACAGAGCCGACTGGCCCGCTTTGTGATGGCATATTTCACCAAAACCAAAACTGTATATATTGTTATATAATAATAATCATAATTATATAAATGAAAAATTAAATATTACCTCCTACAACCAGATTGTAATTTCCATTCCGTAATTTTTGCCCAACCCGCCACCATATATTTTATAAGAAACTTGTTGCTTTTTTGTTATCTTTTTAGATAAAGTTTCCGCAGTGTATTTTCCTATATATCCTAACTGCTTTCCTTCTTCTGTTTCCACCCTAATAGCATTTTTTCAAAATTTATTTTCTGGTTCAGGAACTATGAAAAACTTTGATTAGAGGTTTGCTTTTTTAGATATAACAAATTTTCCTGTCTTCCTCCAAATGATACCCCGACGACTTTTGTTGATAATGTTGGCATACGCTTTGAGATGCGTAGCTTCGCAATCTTTTTTTTTTATATAGTTAGAATTATATTTTTTTAAATGATAATTAATTAAATGATAAATATTTAATTTTCGCTTCCTTTTTGATTTTCGTCTTGATTTCCTCTTGATTTCTTGTTTGTTTGAATTTTGGCGATTTGGTCCTAAAAGGCGTTTTTTTACCAGGCATTGTAAAAAATGACTGTAAAAAAGCGGTAATCATCTTCTGGTGTTTTCAGGTGTGCGGTGTGAATAAAAATTTCGCTTTTCCTTTTTATCGGCATTTCAAATTGTCAGCAGAAATTCCAGAAATTCAATCACGTGTTTTTGCCTGTTTCTTTTTTTTCATTCTGCGACTTTTTTCAGAATTCCCAAAGTGGTAAAGTCAAGAAGTCCAAACCCTTGTCGTGTGTGTTGCAGGTGCCATGGCCGACGAAGAGGAGCAGGATGAGGAGGAGCAGGATGAGGAGGAGAAAGCCCCCGCCGTCGCCGACCCAGCAGTAGAGCCATTGGTTCAGCAAATGACTGCGCTCGTCATTGCCCCTTTCGTGCCGCACAATCCGCAGAGGATGATTCCAAAGTTCGGTCGTGGACTTAATCTTTCAATTCTCTACAAAAGGGATAGACCTCTAAATCCATTAATAGAATTTGATGCAATGAGGGCGAGGGGATATGTCGCTAATGGTTATTTAGAAAAGAAAGCCATTTTTGGCAGAGCAGAGTCGAAGTCTGGAAATGTAGAAGGCTTCAGGGCTTTGGTCTTTTCGTTTTGTTCATTAGTCCGCTTCAGGAAGATGAGCGGATTTATGTGTTTGCGCACAGAGGTTCGCTCAATAATTTCATTCGTGGCACAGGAACAGATACTTTTTTGAACATATACACAACCATGGCCAACTTTGCTCCTTGATTAAAAGCAACTTGTCGTATGTGGAAGTTGCTTTGATAAATTTTGGAAGCAATTTCAACATACGACTTTATCGATCGGCGTCTCTTCGGATACTGGGCCATAGTTGTAATTCCATTCATATGTGAGCAGGTGCGAGAGATATTTATTAAATTCATTTTATTATCCACTGTCCAACCTGTCCAAGGTTGCCTTAATGGTTTTAAGGTCGGACACAACGTCGGACACTTTTCAATGTTAATTTTAAACGATTTTATTAATAATTCTTCTTATTATTATCTATTTTTTAACATGTCCAACCTGTCCGACCTGTCCGACCTTTAAAAAAAATAGGTCCCCCCCCCCCTTTTTTTTATTACCCACTCGGAAAATTTTTGAAAAAAGGTCGCCAACGTCGGCCAACGTTGGACACCCCCCTTAATAAAACGAATTTTATTCAATCTCTCACTGCTATTTATGTTAGACTGCCAACGTTTACTTTTCAATCATTAATACCTCGGACAATGTAGTCATTAAGACCTCGGCCAACGTCGGACACGGCAACCAAAGGAAAATTTACTACATCTGAGTATTTTAATTAAAAAAAAATCATAATGAATATATAACATATCTTCTTAACCATGCCACCGAAAAGGATTTACAACACACCCGAGGAAAAAAAAGAAAGCACATTCAATTGCTTCTAGCAAGTATGCAAGAGAAATCCAGAAATATACAGAGTAGCGAGCAAGTCGTATTATGAAAAGAATAGAGACAAGATACTAGCCATGAAAAAGGAAAAAAGAGCCAAATTAAAGGAAAATAAAAGAAGTCTCAATGATGAATTATATATTAAATATTAAATAATTATATTCTTTATGATATAATCACTATGGAGAAAAATCGTATTGGGCGTATGATGATTTACAATTGCTCATTGATTATGAGAAAAACACATATTTTATGAATTTAATCAACGCGATTAGGTTTATTGCGCCCGATGGTAAGTGGAATACAAACGATTGGGAAGTCATTGAATTACTAGAAGAAGGAACAGAAAAATATTGCGTTTGCTCTCACGAAATTGAAAAAAACTTTGTCATTAGACATACAAAAAGTGGTGAAGAAATGGTGATCGGCTCTGAATGTATTAAGCGATTTAAAAATCGCAAAATGAACGGAGAACTCTCACTGCTAAGCCGTATTCATAAAAAATCCAGATATTAAATTCTGTTGCTACTGCGAAAGCAAAAGAGCAATTTCAAAAAACATAATTGCTAAATATCCTAACAGAGAAAAGTATTATCATAAATCATGTATGATAAAAACATTAAAATATTGCGGACTTTGTGGAGCATTCAAGGATTTGATAAATGTGATTGCTTTAATAAAATGAGATAATGTAATTAATAATTTTTGTTTCCATTATTATTAATAAATTTTTTCAATTATTATTTATTTAATTTTTTTCCATTATTAGTTATTTAATTTTATATTAAACTTTATATCCTTTATTATATAATCATTAAGGACAACTCAAACATTTTATATCTGACCACCAATATAATATGTCGGCACCCATGTTGGAAAATGAACAATGGTATTGGAAACAAGAAGATGATTTGCGAGACAAAGCAAACGATGTGATACTCGTTAAGTGGGGGAACAAACAATTTACCACTCTGCCATTTCAAGAGGATTTCGTTGAGTTGATTGAAAAAACACCTGACGATCAAAAACAATTCTACGAGGTATTGATGGAAGGCAAACCACAGAGAATGTTTACTGATTTGGACGGCGACAACTTGACTATCTCACGAGAGAAGATATATGAGCGATGGAATAATCTGATGGAGAATGTATTTCAACAAGTTGGTATGAAGTATAATCCCAAAAAAGCCAAATATCTAGATGCTTGTAAAGGTGATAAAATCTCTTCTCATTTCTCATACGACAATGGCTTCGTATTTGAAAACTGCGATAAACAAAAGGAATTCTGGAAATTTGTGGAAGCAGTGATTGAAAAAAGATTATCCAGACCTCTGTTTCACTTTTGAACGAAACGATCAAAAAGATTGAATTACGAACAATATTGGATATTTCTGTGTATAACAAGAATAGAGCATTCCGCACTATTTATTCTCATAAAGATGGGAGCGATCGTGTATTGCTTCCGTTCTCTTATACACCAAAAAATAACACACTGAAACGATTGAATAATGTTGAAATAGATGATTACTTAATCATGCGACCCGATGAAAATTCATTCTACGATATCAAACTGCCAGAATATACTTCTTTGCGAAGATATCAACATATCACCCTAGCAGAAGTAAAACAAATAATAATTGATAAAGTGCCCAATGTGGAAATAAAAAGAACAAAAACAGCGAATGTTTGTTTTGAAAACAACAGTAGTGAGAAAATGTATCATAAATGGTGAAGAAAATCAAAGTGATAATTGTTATGTTGTGTGGAAACGAGATGGTTTATATTTCTACTGCCACGATGCGAGTTGTGGAGGTAAAAATGTGTGAATTCATGAATTGTCTCCACCTATTGTGCACGACATCAACACTATCGATGATTTGAGAAGACTTGGTGATGAGTGTAATGCGCCCGACAAATTCGTAGAATTGATAGATACTGCCTTGGCTTGGATGAATAAATCGTATTGTTTTGCGAATTTGACCAAACCCACTATAATTGAAGAATATGTTGATTCCAAAGGAAATCCAGTTTTTCGTTATAAGACTGAAACAGCACTAGAGGCTTTTCTTAAAAATAAAAGAATAAGAACTAATCTTTCAAAAGAGGACTGGATAAAATTGGGTAAAAATCCTTCCACATTAAATATTGTTGATTTATACAAATTATGGAACACTCATCCACGACGGCGAGAAGTAAATGATGTTATCTTTGATCCGAAGGCTTACTTTGATAATGACAAAAAAGGGTTTTACAATTTATTCAACGGATTTGCTATTCCTACTGATACATTAGAAGATGTAAAATCTTTTTACTCCAGAAGAAGAAAAAAATGAAGCATTCTTCCAGCATATCTTAAAAAGATGGTGCGGTGGAAATCAAAATATATATAAAAAGGTGCTTGATATGTTTGCTAGCATTTACCAAAAGCCGTGGGAAAAACATTTATCATTAGTTTTAACGAGCACTGAAAGAGCAGGTAAGGGAATTATTCTTGAAATATTCAAAGATATTATAGGTGCGGATTATTACTTTCAACCCTCCGATGTGAGAGAAATATTAGGAGACTTCAATGCTGAATTAGCCAGAGCAATCATAGTATTTATGGACGAAATGGTCTGGAGCGGGGATAAGGAGAGAGCGGGCACCATTAAGAAACGTGTATCCGAAAATACCCTTACTCTTAAACAAAAATATTTACCAAACTTAACATGAGAAAATATGTTATTCTTGGTGCTTGCTTCAAACGAAGAATGGGTAGTGCCAGCAGGAACAACGGAACAACGATGGCTAGTGCTTGAAGCATCCGATGAGTTAGCACTTATGAAAGAGAACGAAAAAAGAAAAGCAATTTCAGATATACGATCTATTGATAGACGACGATTGGCAAAGTTTCTTGCCGAACGAGACCTCAGCGAGTTTAATGACCGCGAAACAATATTGACAGACGGGCTACGGCAGCAAAAGGTAAAATCTCTCTCCAAATTAAGGAAATGGTGGTTGGATTGCTTAAATGATGGTTATATTTCAAACGGATTGCCAGAAATTCAATTTGGAAAAGAAATCGCAAAAGAAGAAGTATATAAATTGTATAAATCAAATATGAATGACCCTCACACTTCACAAACTAGTTTTTGGATAAATATGAAAAAATTGATCTCTAACGCAAAAGAAACGAAAAGAATTGTAAACGGCACGAGAGCGAGACATATAGAATTGCCGTCTCTGGAAGAATGCCAGAACACATGGCGAACAATTTATGGTGATCAAGAATGGAGTTTTAATACTGACGACACTGATGAAGAATAAAAATTAAAGTGTGGATTTTTTTTCCTCTATTATATAGAACATGAGCACAAAGCAAAATTATTTGGACGAAATCGCCAAATGGACTCATTTAAGTAGCGACATAAAACTACCAACAAGCAAATCACTTAAACCTGATATCGTCGCATTTTACGAAAAATACCGACCCGAACAAAATCAACAGAGTGATAATGTTGAAGTTGTATTGCCTTCTTCCGATACGATGAAAAGATTCTTTGAACCAGAAGAATTTACACCTTTTAAAGAAAGTGATTTGAAGGAGACTGGTATCACCGAAATCAAAACGAATGTGGGAGAAGAACTGGCGAAAAAAGAATTATCAGTTCTAGAAGCATCCACACCGCCAAATGAGAAGAAAACGCCAATTAAAGCAAAGCGGAATCCGCCCGAGAACGGATATAGTTGCTATGAAATAATAACGGCACATTTGAAAGTATCAAAAGACCCGTTTAACTTCTTGTACATGAAAGTGGAAGACCGCACCATATTACAGGAGGATATGAAGAAATGGGACGAGAGTAGATACGCACACATACCACCAGACCAACGCCCTATTCTTAAATATGGTAAGTTAGATTATAAGACGTTTTTTCCGCGATGTCTTATCTCAACACGAGGGCAAACTCACGACATTAAAAGATATGTATGACAGGTTTCATGTGTAAGCGGCGGTTAGTGCTATGTCTCTCATCACATCAATATTAAAATATGATGGTTTAAAAGATACATAATCCGCAGATGCCGTTTTATAATATACTTCCAATGTTATTGGAGCATCTGTTGCATATGTCAATAAAACCTCATTGGTTGTATTACCTACAATTCGTATTGTTGTATTATTGGTGGTGTCCGCGGGATTCGGACAAGTCATTAACCATATCATTTTCATTTGAACTCCAAATCTTTGAATTAGCCATATACAATCAAAAGACTTATACTCAATGGCGGTTGTATAATTTAGCACTTCGCTGTAAAAGTCATCAACATTTGTTCCGTCCGTTTTATGAAACCAGAACTGAAAAGTTCCTATTCCAGTCGGGGCGGGCAAATTCAAAGACCCGCGAAAAGCAACTTTAATGAAATAACCATATCCTAAATTAGATATTGTTTTGCTACCATAACCGCCCGTGCAAAGAGTAGTGAATGTGGAACTTTCCATCCACGACCTAAGATCAAGGCCAACATACGCATTTTGAATGTCGGGGTAGCAGTGATTGCAATATTTTTAGTATCTATTGACTGCTGTTCTTGCGATCGGCCGAATATATTCATATTTTTTTAAACTATATATTCTACGATATATAAAAAATCGCTCACGATTTTGCTATATAACACAAATTGAAAATTTGTTTGTATAAAATAATTCTATTAAATTATGAACCATTTGGGCAATCCATGGACATATCATTTTTACAGCTCTGTTATAGTGGATGAGAATTTAGAAATTGATGGAGTATTATATGGAGATCATATTGAAGCAAACTCAATACAAGCAAGGACTGACGACATAACAATATCATCGCGAAATAATAACTCCTCTTTGTTGATATCTGATACTGGTTATGTGTCAATCAATAACGAATACGATTTACCAATAGCGGACGGCAAAGCAAATCAAGTATTAAAGACAGATGGGTTGGACAATACTTCATTTGCTACATTAACCTCAAGTTATATAAGCGACTTTGAATTAGATAAATTAACGGATGTAGTCATTACAGCACCAATAGCTATGAACAGTTATCTAACATATAATTCAATAAACCGGGTAAATAAAACATTTCCGATAAATGTTGATGAAACAGGAAATATAAGTATGGGAAGGAAGAATATAACAGGAGTTAATTTACTAAATACAAAAGATGTTGATACTTGGATATCTGAGCACGAAGATAATAATGATAAAGTGTCAGCAGACGGCTCAATTAATACACACAGCGATGTTTTAATTACAGGCACACCCGCCGATAACCAACTGCTCATTTATAGCACAGGGCAATGGAGAAACACAAACTCACCTTTTCTTAGATTGGATGGTCTCGCTATGATGTTTGGAAATTTAAATATGGGAGGATTTAACATAACAAATGTCGGTAATGTCGATGGTATTGATGTTTCCGTTCTGGATAGTTCTGTGGTTAAACTAACAGGAGACCAAACCATAGCAGGGAACAAAATATTTACTACTTATTTGGGTATAAAAGATTCAAATCCATTAAATACAGGTAAATTATTCTTCAACTATAATAATAATACGGGTTCTATTTATTCGTCGGAGGTAGGTGGAGCAACGGGATATCCACTATCTATTGTCGGTTCGTCCATATCCCACGCTTCTACCACGGGGAGTGGAATAACATTGACGGGCAATGTTTTAAATTTTAACAGCACAACAGCAATCAGCGGACTTCCAGCGCCATTCTATGACGGCGATGCTTCAACGAAGGCATATACCGATACGAAATTAGCAAAGGACGGCACAACGGCTATGACGGGCAGTTTAAATATGGGCGGTTTTGCGATTACGAATGTAGGCAATGTTGATGGTGTTGATGTTTCTACTCTTGACACTTCGGTGGTTAAACTAACGGGAGACCAAACCATAGCAGGGAATAAAAAGTTTATATCAACTTTAGAAGTAAGTGGTTCGTCCAATCCTACTACTTTTGACGGCATCGGTATATCATTTGATACAAAAATAGGAATGATTGCAGCACAAAAAACAGCAACAGCGACTTGGTATCCGATACAAATAACGGGTTCGTATGTTGAGTTATATTCAGGTAATACTTTAATTATAACCGCAACTGGAACAACATTAAGTTTGAATAACAACAAAATAACAAACTTAGCCACACCATCAGCAACAACGGACGGAGCAAACAAAAGTTATGTGGATACATTAGACGGGCAAAATGTGAAACTAACTGGAAACCAAACCATAGCAGGAATTAAGACATATAGCAGTGGTGTGAAAATTACTGGAAATTCAATCAATTCAACGACAAAAGGCACATTTATCGTTTTCAATTCTACCAGTAATATTGGGTCAATTGCTAGTTTGGATATGAAAACTGCAACATATTACAACTTTGAAATTTCTGCGAAAAAAATAAGTTTTATTATTGACGGGACAATTGTTTCGTGGTTTAATGCTACAGGCTTAGATTGTAATAGCAGTCGTATTGCTAATCTAGGAGCACCACAAAATGCGAATGAAGCGGTAAATAGGCAATATTTGGATGACAATTGTGTGAAACTAACAACAGACCAACCATAACAGGAAGTAAAACATTTAATGGGGCGAGCACTACGATAAAATATCTAACTTTAACGAACAATGCCGATTTTAATAATCAAACTATCACTAATGGCGTAAATATTACATATAATGGGGCAAGGATATTAAACCAAAATGGAGGAGATATATTCTTTTCACAGACATCAGGAGATTATCAGTATTTCTTATTTACTCTAAATACTGCTACAAGTGGAACCGCAAACCAAAGAGGTTATGTATTTACGAATGTAGCATTTGATGCAAAAGGGGCGGGACTTTATATTTCAAAACTTTTGGATAATAAAAGTGCTTCGTCTGACATTGTCCGTTTTAACAATGGTGGCGGTATGCGGTTTTATGGTGCTTTGGATATGAATTCAAACAACATAACAAATGGCGGAACAATAACGGGAACGACAATTACTTCAACCGCAGGAATAACTACAACTACATTAACGGCGAGCGGATTATTAACAGCAGATTGCGGTTGCAAGTTATCTATTCAAAATAAAGTAGATGGAGGAAATGGACAGGGTATATTTCTGTGGGATACAGACAACGCAGGATGGGGATTTATATGGCTCAACCAGGGGCAGGTAAAAGTCTATCTGGAGGGTCTGCGGTTGCAGGCAACGACATTTCAGGCTTTGCTGTAAGATTTAGGTCTGGTTTTGCTTCATCGGATGGTTTTGTGTGGGAAAATTCTAATGAGCTATTGTTAATGTCGTTAAATGGGGCAAACGGGACTTTATGGACAAAAGGATTAATAACCGCAAGTGCGGGGATATCAACAACGACATTAACAACGAGCGACAAAATAACAACAGCACTAGGCAAACCGATGATCATAGGCAACTCAACAAAATGGGTAGGTGCGACGGGAGGCTTAGAATTGTATGGAACGGCTGGTAATATGGGAGGGGCACACTTACAGGCAATAACGACAGCGGATGCTTATCCAACATTCCAATTATTGAACTGGTCGCATGATAACATCAATTTATATTTTGATTGTTATTTTGATGGCACGAACATATTATCTTCAAACACATCATCAAATTTCCAAATAGCGAAATACTCAAACAAACTCAGTTTTAATTACAAAAATGGTGGAACACTTGGGCAAGCGATAACAATGACTGAGGCAATGAACATCAATACGTCGGGAGATTTAAGCATCACAACAGCATCCAGCGGATTTTTAACATTAAGAAAAAGACCATCAAATACGACCAACCCACAAATATTTATGAAAGCAGGAGATTCTTCAAATTATGCGGTTGTAATGAATACAGGCGGTTTATTACATGCTTGGACGACTTCACTATCAAACGGTGAGAATAATGCAGGATATGTTTATTTGACTGCGGGAGCAAATACATGGTCTTCTGGTTCAGACAGGAGATTAAAATCAGATATTAAAACACTAGACTGTGAGGGATGTTGTGAGAAATTAATGAAAATTAATTGTTGCTCATATTATTGGAAATCAGACGAGAAAAAAGAAAAAAAGAGCCACGGATTTATCGCCGACGAGGTTAAAAAAATATTTCCAGAATTTGTATCTGAAAGTGGAATGAAGTCAGACGACGGAAAAAGCATCATTGAAGGAGTATCATATATGGAATTTATACCAATACTGTGCTTTTCAACACATGGCGGAAAAGGTAGTTAATTTAGAAAAAGAAAATAAAAATCTTATGAATATACTACAAGACCAAGCAAATCAATTAGCAGAAATCAGAGCAGTCGTTTTTTCAAATGTCAAATAATACAACCAGACTTCACAGACCACCACCTATTATGGATATGGATGCGAACTAACTCCAGAATTAAAGTCTCGCTGTATTTCGTCAGAGTTAAAAAATGAACAAAAAAAAAATTAGATCACGAGATAAACGATGAGTGGCGATGTTGTTGCTTTAAAGAAAGGACAGATGCAAGATTACTTAAATATGCTGTTCAGATGACAGTTATATGTAGCATAATCATTTTGTGTGTTGTTAGATTGAGCGACCCGACAATCAGTTGTGCTAATGCTAACACATTTATAGGTGTGCTTACGCTTCTTATTGGGATAATCTGCCCGTCTCCAAAGATAAGTTAAAAATAATAAACTGATTTTGTATAATAATGAAGTATTGCCATTCGTGTAAAATCTTCTATCCTCCCATATTTTTTGTGGGCAAAAAATGGAAATTGTGTAAGGAATGCGATTCGTGTCGCAAAAAAAAGAATATCAATAATGAAATATTTGTTCACATGAATAAACAGAAATATTGTTTGCTGTGTATAATGTCGGAAAAAAACCAGAACCGATTACTCATTCTGAACCTTGGACGGAGTGGTTAAATTAAATAGAACCGCATTCATATGTATGTGTCATATACCATCTATTATCACCCCCGCACATCAAAGGCAGAGCCTCATCAAAACTACGACACATATTATTTCCGTTATTTATGAAAACACACTTAAAACCAGATTCTACACCTTGCTTTATACAATAAGCACACGATTCAATATTTTTTTCTGAGTATCGCGAGTAAAAGTCGCAGGCAGTCCGCGACATAGCAAATCTAGATAACACGAATAGCAATATTAATAACATTATATATTTAGCCCGCTTTACCTTCCTCTTTAATTATATAATTATAAATTGCTTCTCGTTGCTTATCTGATAGCGGTAAGCGGTAAGGATATTTTCAGGTTTTCTAAAAATGTTGGGGTTTCTATTCACTAAGTTCTGAGTGATGCGGATTTGGTCAATTTCCTTTCCTAGCCGTTCTAGTTCCTCCAGTTGTTGCTCGTCTTTGCTTTTTTCTTTTTTATTATCCATGCTATATAATAGCGGATATAAAAATGCCACACGAAAAACCATTTTTTACGTATTATAACAAAATTAGACATGAACATAAGTATTTATTGGAAGACGCAGATGCTGATTGGGCTGAACAAGTTAATGAATGCATTAATAGTCAAGCCCGCGAGAGGCTTAGAGCGGATAGATTGTTGGATGCTTCAACAAGAAGGGGGAATATTATGGAGGATTTAAAAGATAAGATTAGTGCGTTGGACAATAAGCAAAGTATTTATGCAAACATGAATTACGATGAACTGAAAGCACACCTCCAAGATGACGGCATTGATATGAAAGAATTTGAAAGAAAACACGGAACTGCCCCCATGAACGAACAAATGATTGAAATGCGAAAATTAGCAATGGCTACCGATAAATATGATATAATGCACATAGAAGACAATATCCAGCAAATGAAGCGTGATATAGCACAATTGGTAAAACAAGAATATAAAGAAGAAGACTTAAAACGATTAACCGATAAGGGTTTAACGTATATGAAAAACAAAGGCAAAGCGGACAAAACTCGCGTAATACGAAGAGAGGATAGAAAGCAAGCGGAGCAGGATTATAAGGAATGGAAAGAATTGGCCTGTGCACAGCCAGAGCAGGGACAGCTAGCCCGAGTCACTGCGGGCGCGCCAGTAACTCCTTTGCGCCTCCGTCAGCAAGAATTCCCAGATGTACGCCGCCACGGCTATCGCGACTTGGCTCTGGGGGGGGAACGTCCTGTCCTGTGCCAGGGCTTGCTGGTACAAGGGCCAACTGGTGGGCAGCTCGCGGCCCACCAGACAACCGCCCCGGCGCACCACCAGGTAGCCGGGGTGCAAGAGGGTACAGTGCGTGGGCGCGAGAGTGCCGTCCGGCCTCAGAAGCGAAGGGGGGAGCGGCCGACGACCCCGGGCCTGCCACAGACGACCGACCGACCCCGGCGGCCCCTGGACACAGCCCCGGTCCACCAAGACTTGTGTACCAAGTTGGCTGTGGAGCGTGGCCACCGCAGCCATCAACGGCGGCGACGTACCGAGCGGTGGCGTACTAGGCGGCGGCGTACTGGGCAGTGGCGTACTGGACGGTCGTGTACTGGGCGGTAGCGTACTAGCCGGTGGCGTACTAGGCGGTCGCGTACTGGGCGGTGGCGTACTGGACGGTCGCGTACTGGGCCGTCGCGTACTGGGCCGTCGCGTACTAGGCCGTCGCGTACTAGGCAGTCGCGTACTGGGCCGTCGCGTGCTGGGAGGACGGGTGTGGCGGGGACGCGCCGCGCCACGGCGCAGCGCGCCGTGGCTGCTGGGTGGCGCCTGCCGGAGTCTGGCCTGGGCTCTCGTCGTCACCGGCATGGTCTACAGGGGCACACGAGAGAGGGAAAGAGCCAGCCAGGTGTGTGTGTGTGTCCAGGCGCGTGAGCGCACAAACAGCAGGCGAGCACAAAGAGCAGAGTGGCACACGCCACTCTGGCCGGGGGCGTCCGGGTTCAGTAGCAGCCGCCTTACTGGTGGGTGTCTCGAGCGCCGGAGCGCCCTCCTCTCTCACCCCCCGCGCGCACGCGCCGCCGCACGGGGGGGGGCGTCCCCCCCCCCCCCCCCCCGCACGGCCCGTCGCCCGGTACAGGGCGCGCGCGTGCGGCGTGTGCCCCTAGCGCGCGACAAGGGGGCGCCCCCCCCCACCGCGTGTCCAGGGTCGCGCGCCACGCGCGCCCGACAGCGAGCGCTCCCCCCCCCACCGCGTGTTCGGGGTCGCGCGCCGCACGCGCCTGGCAGTCGGCACCCGCGTGCCCGGTGTCGCGCGCCCCGCGACCGCCGCGCACGACGCGCCTCGCCCCCTCGCTCCTCACATTTTTGCGCTGCGAGCCAAGCCCCCAGACACAACCACTGCGCCTACTATGCTAGCCTTCACCCCCTACACGGCTCCCCAGACCCAGACACCGCCAGCCAGCGCTCCCGCCGACGCCGAGTACGACCCCGCCCACCCGGCCATGGACACCACCGACGACCAGCACCCCCAGCCGCAGCAGCCGCCGCCTGCCTCTGCACCGGCCGAGGAGAACGCCAGCGTCCTGTACGCCGCTGTCTTGGCCCTGGACAGGGTGTCACAAGCCCTCGGGACACGCGACCTGCGCCTGCTCCCGCGCCCGCGCAATCCCAGCACCCGCGAACTCCGGGAGGACGTGACTAGGTGGAGCCACCTGGCGAACCAGATCAGCCGTGGCCTCCAGGCGCTGCTCAAGACGAAGGGCGGCTACGTCAGACGCCTGGCCCGGCCCCGCGCTACACCTGCTTCCCTGGCCACGCGGGTGGAGCGGTACAGGCCGGATCCCACTGAACAAGACACTGCCTTCGTCACTTGGGTGCTCGGCGTGCTGACGGTGGCGGCGGCCGCCCAGCAGAGGTACCAACAGTGCGTGGCCGCTGAAGTAGTCAGCGGGGGGCGCCTCCACGCTGATGTGCACCGCCTGCACGAAGACCTCAAAAGGTTCTGGCATTACGGGGGACAGGTCAGGCAAGGGGCGAAATTGGAGCTCCAGCAGCCGGGTAGCTACGTGCTGCGCCTCCCCGTGCCCAAGAGTTTGCCTGCGACCGACTGAAGTAGCTAGCTAGAGCCAACCAGCAACTAGCTCTCTTGATCTCTCTCTCTCTGTAAAATTGTACTCTAAATAAAAAAGATTCACTTTCGACTTGAATTGTAACTGTACGGGGAGGATTGACTAGCGGCCGGCCAGACCCCTGGGGAAGAGAAGAGAGGGGGGTAGAATGGGGAGTCTGCACGGGCAAAGTGCCGCACGGCGCGGCGGTCCATGGCTCCTCTTCCCTGCCCTGGCGGCTCTTTTCTTTGGCTTCGGGGACGCCACGCGGCGCTAGGAAGAAAGCAGGGCGGGGGGGGGGGGGGGCCGCTGCCTCCACGCCTGGGGCAGGGAACCCCGGCAGACGCCGGGCAGAGGGGGGACACCGGGCCACGCGCGCCCCCCCCTCCTCCCCCCAACACGAACCACGGGGCGAGCACGGACTGCAGGGGGGGCAGGGGGGGGGACTCCCCCCCCCCCGACACCGGGCCACGTACGCCCTCCCCCCCCACTGCCACCCTCTCCCCTCAACACGAACCCCGGGGCAGGCAAGGGGGGGCAGGGGGGGGAACCCCCCCAAGGGGGACCAGGCGGCCGCGCACCGCCGCGCCCGCCCACTCGACCCACAGGCCGCCGCCGCCGCCGTCGCCCGTGGGCCCGCCGGCCGCTGCCTCCGCGGGTGCGTGCAGGGGCAGTGACAGCCCCAGCAGGCCGCCCGCGTCGCCTGGGTCCCACCAGCCAGCCTGCTGCAGCCGGCCGGCCTGCGCCGCGCAGCGCAGCACGTGGCGCACCAAGGCCTCGACGCGGCCGGCCCGCGTGCCCCCAAACAGGGCCGGCCGGGTCCACGGCCCGGCCAGCACGTCCAGCACCCACAGCGTGCTCCCTTTGCTGGCGGGCACCCCCCACACCAGCAGCGACGTGCCGGGGGCCAGGGCTACGTCGTGCAGTGGCAGGGAGGCCCGGCACAGCAGGTCGTGCAGCCGCGCGTTCTCGGCGGCCTGCCCGACCAGGCGCCCGGCCCACTCGTCCACGCCCGCCGGGTCCAGCGCGGGGACCCGCGCCGCCACGAAGCCCGGCGGGCCCGGCAGCGCCGCCGCCGGCGCCAGGAAGCAACACTCGGGGCTGGCCCACAGCCAGCCGGCGCACGCCCCCTCGGCCCACGGCACGTGCACCGAGCCTGCCTCGTCGCCGGCCGCCGGCCGCACGGCGCAGACGTAGGCCCACAGCAGCGCAAAGAAGTTGAGGTCGGGCGGCGCCGTGGGCCGCAGGCCCTGCAGGGCCTGCAGGACCGGCACGGTCGCGCGGGCCTGCAGGCAGGGGTCCGCCAGCAGCAGGCGCCCGCCCGCCGCGGCCGCTGCCGCTGGCAGGCACTGCGGCGCGCACCGGGCTAGCCGGGCCTGCCAGTCCTGGCGCCGCCGCCGTTCGTCGTCCGGCCGGGGCTTGCGGGCGCGGGGCGCCGGCGGCTGCTCCAGCGCCCGCCGGACCTCGGCCGGCTGCGGCCGGGCGCGGCGCCAGAAGGCGGCCAGGCAGTCGTGCTGCACGCGCAGGTGCGCGGCCATGTACGGGCGGAACTGCTCGCGGAAGGCCAGCAGGGACCCCACGACGCCGTGCTGCTCGGCCAGCTCGACGGCGCGGGCCGCGGCCGGGGCCGGGCCCAGCCGGTGCAGGGCACCCAGCACGCGCTGCGTCAGGGTCGCGCGCGCGCCCCAGGCGGGCCCCCGGCACGCCAGGTACGCCTCGGCGTTGGCGGAGCGGCTCGCCACGGGCTTCACCACGCACCACTCGTCGAACGCGAGCGCCGCGGCGGCCAGGGCCAGCTGCGTCGCCGCGTCCAGGCCGCCGAAGAACTTGCACACCAGCAACGCGCGGCTCCGCCCCTCGCTCGCCGCGGGGCCGTGGAGCGCCAGCCAGTGCGTGCCCAGCCGCAGCTGCGCCGCCAGCAGGCACACCCCGCGGCGCACAGCCGCTCGCATGCGACCGCGTGGGCCCACTCCGTCCACGGCTCGAGCAACAGGCGCTGCCCCGCGGTCGCGTCCGCCGCCGGCGGGGGCCACGGCAGCGTGTGCCACCGGTCGGCCGCCAGCAACAGCAAACAGTCTTCCATCTGCCTCGTCCGGAGGCCGCCCCGCGCGCTAGGGCAGAGGCCGGTGTGCTCGTGCTCCGTAGCCGACGGCAGAGAGTGAGTGAGCTAGAGCCGGGAGGCGGCGAGCGAGCGGCCGGGGCCGGCGCCAGCCAAGGGAAAGTGGGAGCAGGGGGGCAGTCCTCCTCCTCCCCCCCCCAAGCCCCCTCCCAGCCCCCGCCTGCGCAGGGTCCCTCCCCCCCCTGGGACGGGGGAGCAAGGGCGGGGCCGGCGGGGGGACGAAGTGATCTTGCCTGGGGGAGGGAGGGCGGCCGGTGGCGCGTACTGTTCGCTCGGGGTTCTCCGGCGCGGCCGGCCCGCGGGACGACCGGTCCGGCTCTGAGAGGAAAGGCCCGCGCTCCCCTTGCTGGTGGCCAGCTGGCCCGCTGCTATCTTTATTTCTGCGTACTGAGTACAAGGGCGCGGTCGGGCTCTCGAGACCCACGCCGGCCGACGCCGCGGTCACTCCCGGCGCTAGCTACCCCAAGAGAGCTGGGTCTACTAGCTACTGCCCACTGCCAACAGAGGAAGCTTGGCGCTCAGCGGTGCTGGAGCTGGCGAAGCCCGGCGTGTCCGGCCAGGGGCCTACTCCGCCCGCCCGTCAGGGGCACCCGGCCGAGCTCTTTTGCCGGGCGGCTCAACGCCGCGGACGGGCGAGCGCTCGCCAGCAGAGGCGGCCGCCGCGGAGGCCGCTGCTTCCTCGCCTGGGCGCGGGACACTCGGGCAGCTGACGTGTCTGGCCCCGTAGCGATCATGCACAAAGAGCCGCAAACCGTCCCGACGCCTGCGCGCCAGGTCCCAGCCAGCCTCAGGCAGCAGCTGGTGGAGTACCCGAGAAGCGCTCATCCCCTCCTGGTGGGCCGCGGCCAGCAACAGGTCGTAGCAGGGCCGGATCTGCGCGAGCTGGGTGAGCAAGAGCGTCTCTACGTCAACCTCTGCCCCCACGAGCGGCGCGGGCTCTTGCGCCCCCGTGGGCACGTGCAGGAGAAATTCACACGAGTAGGACACGGTGACCTCGTCGTCCTCCCGTGCGTGGGGAACCGTGGTGTACAGCAAGAACTTGGCCTCGCCCCGCTTGTTGCGCTGTTGCGGGTGCCCCTGGAGCGGGGTGCACGTGGCAGCAGCTGACCGCTGACCGAACAGGGCCTCGAACCAGGATGCCTGTGGGCGGCGGGCCAGCGACAGGAGCCAGGAGGCAGTGCGGACGGCACGGGGCAGCACTGACAGCCGGCAGCGGTCCAGCGCATGGTCGGGCTCAGCGTCGTCGTCATCCTGTTCTGCGCAGTCGTCACCGGAGGCTTCCTCCGCCGGGCCCGGTTCTGCACAGTCATCTTCACCCGAGGCGTCGTCACCGGAGGCTTCCTCCGCCGGGGGGGGCCCGGCCCCGTCGTCGCCCGCGTCGTCCTCCTCCGCCGGGGGGGGCCCGGCCCCGTCGTCGCCCGCGTCGTCCTCCTCCGCCGGGCCCGGCCCGGCCCCGTCGTCGCCCGTGTCGTCCTTCTCCGCCGGCTGCGCCGCCTCGTGGCGCCGCTGGTAACGGATCCACAGGCACACACGACAGCCCTCGGCGACCAAGACGGTGGCGGTGAGCCCAAACCGCCAGATGGCTGCCAGAGAGCGCGCAGACTCCCACTGGGTTGGTGCGGGCCTGAGGGCCGCGGCCGGCGCTGGGTTCGGTAGTGGAAGCCATGCCGGGTCAGGTTGTGAGGAGGCCGAGGGGCTGGTCCCGCGCCCCGCGGGGAAGGCGCGCCCGCCCCGCCCTCCACCAGGGGCGCACGCGCTTTTGCCCCCCCCCCCCCCCCCCCCCCCACTCCCCTTCAGGGCGTGCCGGGGGGGGGGGCGAGAGGGGGGAGGGTCCCCCCCGCCGCGCGCGCTCTCGGGGGGAGGGGGCACCTCTCGCCGCACCCCCTCTGCGTGCCCGCCGTGGGCCGGCCGCGTGCCCGGGGTCTGCCGGCCCCGGGGCGAGCGGGGGAGCAGACGGCCCCCCCCTTCCCCCCCCCTCGCGACGGCCGCCCGGGGGGGGGGGGGGGCGCCTGCTCCCCCCTGCGTGTGCGCCCAGCGACAGGGAGGGGTAGGCAGCACATCTGTCGGCAGGCACAGAGATGGAAGCGCCTAGCCCTCCCGCCCCGAGCAGGAAGGCGCCACGGAAGAGAAGGCACGGTCGTACCCCTCCACTGGAGGATCCCTGGGGCGGGGAGACACTGGACCCCAAACGACAGAAAACTGGCACGGAGGCCCCCGACGCAGGGACGGCGCCCGCTGAGCCGACGTCCGCCAAGGCCTCGACACCCGCGGCAGCCGCGGCACCTGCGGAGCCGACCTCCGCCGAGGCCTCGACAGCCGCGGCACCCGCGGAGCCGACCTCCGAGGCCTCGACAGCAGCGGCACCCGCGGAGCCGACCTCCGCCGCCGCCGCCTCCTCGCCCGCGGCACCCGCGGGGCCGACGTCCGCCGCCGCCGCCGCCTCCTCGACCACGGCACCTGCGGGGCCGACCTCCGCCGCCGCGGCGCCCGCGGGGTCGACCCCCACGCCCGAGCAGCCGCCGCCCGGCCCCGAGCCCGCCGGCAGCGGCCGGGGCCACGACATCGGTGACTGGAAGCTGCTGCAGGAGGCACAGTCCTTGCTCATCCAGAGCTGCGCGCAGCTGTCCAGCGCGATCGCCCGCAAGCGCGAGGTCACACCCTACATCGAGATCTCGCACTTTGGCCACAGCGACACTTTGCACCACCTCGTGCGGCTGCATACCCTCCTGGCCGAGGCCTTGTGCCTGCAGCAGCTACACCTCACCAAGAGCCAGGACGTGCAAGCGAAGCTAGCGGCCGCCGGCGCGATCATCCAGCTCCTGCCCGCGCACGTAGCGGCGCGGGCGGCCACGGAGATCAAGCTCGTCGGCCCGGGGCCCTAGCTCCCCCCCCCCGGGAGCACGTGCGCCCCCCACGCCGGACAGCGTGCGAACCCGCAGCGCTCCGGCGCCCGGGCTGCTGAGCGGCTGACCAAGACAGGCAGAGTACGCTTGCAGGCTGGAAGAAGCTACGCTAGTGCCCGTAAAAGCCAGGCCTCCTGCTTGGCGCCTGATTAAAATTTAGATTCTCCCCCCCTTTCTGTTGGGCTTGGGCCTGGCTGGGCCAGGTGCTGCCGGCAGGCACGCCGACGGAACGGCGAGCCCCCTCGGGTGGCACTCCCCGGCCGAGCCATCACGGCCGGTGGCACTGCCCAGCCAGGTCAAGGAAGTTGGTGGCGCCACCGGCCGGTAGACACGATGAGGTGGCCCCGCCGACCGACTGTCACGACGGGGGTGACGGTGCGGCAGGGGGTGACCGGGCTTCTCCCGGTCGGGTGGATAGATTTGTTTGGCCGGATACGATCGACTGCCCTTTTCTTCCCCCCTCCCTCCCCCCTCTCCCTTCTCCCTTCTCTTCTCCCTTCTCCCTTCTCCCTCCCCGCGGCCCAACATTGTGCAGGCCCCCCCCAGGCTTTTCTGTCCAACACTGCTCCGGTGCCCGGTGCCACCGACTGCTTTTCTGTGATGACCGCAGAACCAGGGGAAATTTCCCGTACTACACGGAAAACTAAGGCCGGCGGGGCGTAAGTGTCCTAATAGCGAGAATCGCCCTGGTGGGTCCAAGCCCGGCCTGACCTCGCCGGGTGGTTACGGGTGCCACCCAGGTACAAAATGGGATCGGAGCCGGTCCTGCCTATCGACAACCAGTCACTAAATAAACTTTTTCCTTTCTTACCCGTAAATAGCGGTGTTTTTAAGTCTTGTAGGGGCAGTGCCTAAATTCACACGTCTGGGGTGGCACCCCTCCCGAGGCCTCGAACCACCAGTGCGATTCTCGCTACTTGGACACTTATTGGTGGGGTTGGGCAAAGAAAATTCGTCCGGTCCTGCGGCCGGGCCCAAAAGCTACCGGTGGCACTGGCGACCGGACCGCCATACTGGACGGACCAGCCCGGGCGGGGCCTGCACAATGTTCGGCCGCGGGAAGGGAGAGGGGAGAAGGGAGAGGGGAGAAGGGAGACGGGAGAAGGGAGGGGAGAAAGAGTGGCAGGCTAAAGTATCCGGCCAAACGGGTATAGCCCCCCCCTCTACACAGAGATCCGGCGCCGGTGCCACCCCCGGCCAGGAAATCCGGGTCATGTGCGCCACCCGACCAGGAGGTCCAGGCCATGTGTGCCACCCGGCCGGAAAAGGGAGTCCTTTCGCGCCGCCCCTGCCAGAAAACACGGCTGTGTATGCCACCCGGCAGGAAGAGGGGGACTCTCCTGCCAACACGACCAAGAGGTCCTGGCAATGTGTGCCACCCGACCAGGAAATCCGGACCATGTGTGCCACCCGACCAGGAAACTCAGGCCATGTGTGTCACCATGCGTGGCGTAGCGTCGTCGGGGTGCACCCTTCTTCTGTTTTCCACCAACCAGAGTCTGCTCTCTCTGTGTCCCGCTGCCCCCCTGGGCAACTAGGCTGGAGCCCGTGCGCCGCCGGTCCACCACTTGTACTTATCATTAGGCAAAGCCACACCCGCGGACGTAGGAGCCATTGCAAACAGCCGGCAGGTTGCTCGGCCTGATCCCGACGTCCGGCATGGTTATCCCCATGAAGTGGAACAGGTACGTGCATACACCCGCGCCGAACGAGGTTACGTTCCAGGCCGTGAGGTTCTGGTCGAAAACACAATTGCCATTAAACATGCCCCGCGCGCCCCCATCGTGAGCGATGGCGGCCGACACGTTCCAGCTGCCTAGCGGCTGGTTAAACACACACTGCCCCACCGGGTCGCAGCGGAAAATGCCCGCTAAATTATAGGCACTGCTTACGTCCCAGCTATCAAGCGGCTGGTTGAAAGCGTACGCGCTATGGAACGTGTCTCCTAGGATGGCGACCCGGCTCGTATTCCAGCCGCCGATGGGCCGATTAAAGGCGTGCGCCCTCAGGAAAGCTGCTTGGAGGGTGGTAACCCGGCTCGTGTCCCAGCTCCCGATGCTGCCATTGAAGGCCGCCGCATCCCGAAAGATGCTCCGCAGGCTAGCCACGCCGCTCGTATTCCAGCCGTCGAGGTCCTGGTTGAACTTGGTACAGTCCTGGAACAGGCCTTGGAAGCCATTGGGGTGGGTAGCGGGCGTGAGCCACGACCAGTCCCAGTCGCGCGCGTCGCCCACGAAGTCGCTCATCTGGTACAGCAGGTACTCGGGCGACACGCCGTGCAGGGCGCGCGAGCCAGCCGTCGGTGCCAGGTAGCGCAGCACGCCCCACAGGTCGCTGCCGGGAGGAGCGAAGAGCGGCGTCCAGCTGGGGACGGGGTGGTAGAGCTGCACGTCGCCCCACGCCACCACGTCCACTACCCGGGCGCCCTCTACGTACCACAACCCATTCACGCGGCCGCTGAGGCGCAGCCAGTAGTCGCCGGCGCCCGCGTACGTGTGTATGCACGTCGCACCGTTAGTGTGGTTACAGGCGCCGGGCGCCGACCCGTCCCCCAGTCCACGCCGAACGTGCCGCCCTGGCCGGTCGTGGGCGACAGCGCCAGCGTCGCGGTGGCGTTGGTGGCCTCCGTGCGCACGAGCGCCAGGAAGAGCGAGCGCGAGCACGCGGCGGGCCAGTGCGCCTGGCCGAGCGCCGTGTACGGCGCCAGCCGCGTGCAGTCGGCCGAGCCCGGCGCGAGCGCGGGCGTCGACCAGCCGGCGAGCGACTCCCGGAAGTCGCTGCTTAGGCCCGCGAACAGCTGGTCGAAGCGCGACAGGCTCGGCAGTGACGTCCAGCCGCCTACCCCCGTGCGCGTGAGCGCCGCGCCGCAGGCCAACAGTTCGCTCACGTCCTCTAGCCGCGCCGTGCTCCAGCGCGACAGGTCGAGCTCGGTCAGCGCCGGCAGGCCCGCGAACGCGCGGCTGGCGTTGCGCAGGCGGCGAGTGTCCCACGCGCGCGTGCCAGCCAGGCCGCGCAGGCCCACGGAGCCCTCGAACAGGCCGACCACCGACTCGGCGCCCGACACGTTGAGCCCCCAGCTCAGGTCAGGCACTGGAGTGGTGAGGCGGGCGAAGCTGTAGTCCCAGCTCTGCACGAGCCCGGCGTCGGCCAGCGAAGCCAGCGGCGGCACGTACGCGAGCCCCGGCGCCGCGTACAGGTGGTAGCCGCTCGTCTCGTGGAAACGCAGCTCCCCCCACTGCACGATGGCGTCCAGCCGCAGGCCCGCGGGCGCCGCGGCGTGCCAGGCCGGCGTGAGCGCCCAGCCGCGCACGGGGTAGCGCCCGCCGGGGTCCGCCGTCACCGTGTATGTGCCGGCCAGCGCGTACGTGTGCGCGCACGGCGCGGCGCCTGCGTCCAGGCACGGCGTGGGGGGCGAGCCGTCCCCCCAGTCCACCGTGAACGACGTGGGGGCGGCCTGCGCCCGCAGCGCGGCGGGAGGCCACAGGGGCCACACGAACGTGTTGTGCGGGGCAGCCGTCGTGATTTCCAGGATGGTGGCGCCGCCGGGGCATACGACCGGGGGGCACGCCTCGGCCTGTGTCGGGCAGTGGAGCGGGTAAGTGCACTTGGCGCTGACGGCCCGGAACCAACAGAGCAGGCGCCCCAGGCGCCACAGCTGGCGGGCGGAGGCGGGGTGCATCTGTAGCCCGGGGCGGGTGGTTTAGCAAATGCGGGGGGGGCCGGGGGGGGTGAGGGAGACGGCGTCCCCTACCGCCGGCGTGGCGCGGCAGGGAGAGAAGCCCAGGGAGGACGCCTCTTCTCCCCTCCCGCCCCCCCCCCCGCACTGCGCCCCTCCCTGGCACCGGACGCGCCCTCCTGCCAAACGCGGGGCTAAAACCTAGGGTAGAGATGGGGGGGGGGTGCTTTTCTGCTCAAGGCTGTGCTAAAACCCATGGGGGGGGGGGTTTGCTAAACCCGGAAGAGTCCCCCCTCCCCCGGAAACACGAGAGGCCCTGCTTTCTCGGACGGGTGGCAAGAAAGGCCCTGCTTTTCCGGACGGGTGGCAAGAAAGGCCCTGCTTTTCCGGACGGGTGGCAAGAAAGGCACTGCTTTTCCGGCCGGGTGGCAGGAAAGGCGCTGCTTTTCTGCCGGGTGGCATGAGACGGCCAGGCCCTCCCGCTCGGGTGGCTATTCATTTGGCCGGATAGCCCCATTGCCCCCCTTCCTCCCTCTTCCCTTCTCCCTTCTCCCTTCTCCCTTCCCTTCTCCCTTCTCCCCTCTCCCTCCCCGCGGCCGAACATTGTGCAGCCCCCCCCGGGTCTTTCTGTCCAACACTGCTCCGGTGCCCGGTGCCACCGACTGCTTTTTCTGTGATGACCGCAGAACCAGGGGAAATTTCCCGTACTACCCGGAAAACTAAGGCCGGCGGGGCGTAAGTGTCCTAATAGCGAGAATCGCCCTGGTGGGTCCAAGCCCGGCCTGACCTCGCCGGGTGGTTACGGGTGCCACCCGGGTACAAAATGGCATCGGAGCCAGTCCTGCCTATCGACAACCAATCACTAATTTAACTTTTTCCTTTTTTACCCGTAAATAGCGGTGTTTTTATGTCCTGTAGGGGGCAGTGCCTGAATTTACACGTCTGGGGGTGGCACCCCTCCCCGAGGCCTCGAACCACAAGTGCGATTCTCGCTACTTGGACACTTACGCCCCACGGGATTTTTTTGGGGTCGGGCAAAGAAAATTCGTCTGGTCCTGCGGCCGGGCCCAAAAGCTACCGGTGGCACTGGCCACCGGACCGCCATACTGGACGGACCAGCCCGGGCGGGGCCTGCACAATGTTCGGCCGCGGGAGGGGAGAGGGGAGAAGGGAGAAGGGAGAGGGGAGAGGGGAGAAGGGAGGGGAGAAAAAAAGGCAAGCAGAGGGTCCGGCCAAACGAGTACCTTTGCCCCTCAGAGATCCGGTGACCGGTGCCACCCCCGGCCCGCGAAAGCCGCGGCCGGCTGTGCCACCCGGCCGGCAGGGCGGGGGGCCGTCAGTGCCACCCCCGACCCGGCCAGTCAGGCCAGCCGTGCCACTTGGCCAGCGGAGGGGGGACCTCTGTGCCACCCCCGACCAGACAACCCCGGCCGGCTGAGCCACCCGGCCCCTTCGCGAGGGCCTCCTGTGCCACCCGGCCGGCCAGGCCGCTTGGCTGCTGGCGCGCGCGGCCACCCTCCCCGTGCCGGCCGGGGGAGAGCAGGGCAGGGGGACACGCGGCGGCGGGGGATAGGGAGGGGGGGGGGGAGCAAGGGGCGTCTGCCCGCCGCCCCCGGGGGTCTGTTGTCCCCAAAGCCACCAGCAGTCACCTCCCTCGCTAGCCTCCTCCGCGGGTGACAGCTGGCTGGCTATGCACCCTGCTCGCGCAGCCTGGTGGAGCCTGTGGGCCCTCTGGGGCCTGTGGCGGGCCGGGGTCCGCGCCTACTGCCCGTTCGTGTGCCTGCCGCCCGGCTGCCCCGCGGCCGGGCGTGCTAGCAGCGTGACCATCCTCGAGCTGACGACGGCGGGCGCCCAGGACACGTTCGTGTGGCCGCTGTGGCCGGACGCCGCGCCGACTGCGCGCCGTCGCCAGGCCCAGGCCGCCGTCCCGACTTCGTTCACAGTGGACTGGGGGGACGGCTCGCCCCCCACGCCGTGCCTGGACGCCGGCGCCGCGCCCTGCGCGCACACGTACGCGCTGGCCGGCACGTACACAGTGACGGCGGACCCCGGCGGGCCCGACCCCGTGCGCGGCTGGGCGCTGACGCCGGCCTGGCACGCCACGGCGCCCGCGGGCCTGCGGCTGGACGCCATCGTGCAGTGGGGCGAGCTGCATTTCCACGCGACGAGCGGCTACCACCTGTACG
>WBZZ01002440.1:0-33040 GCA_019918135.1 Paulinella micropora | reverse complement strand
GGAGGAAGAGGTGTATTTCAAGGTAGAGGAGGAGGAAGATGGGTTGGCCGAGGTGGATACGTACCACAGAGATGGGGGCTGGGCAGACGGCTCGAGCTCAAGCTCGAGTTCCTCAGCACCACAGGCCTATGCGACATCAGGCGCAACCACTACCGACACTGATGCCGACTCAGGTAACAGATTTGAGGTAGTCCAATGACTAGAGAAGGAGGGAGAAAACAGAACAACATGCATTGCACGATACACCGTTGTGCAGGTCCCAACCAAGGGTACCAGTGAGTCTAAGAGCCCACAGCAGGCCACAGACCAACTCAAAGGTAGTACAATACCAGTACACCCGTCACGACAACAAACAGTGAATGCTGCTAATAGGCAGGCGAGTAAAGCGCTGGCAAAGAGAAAGCAGGCGGGCCTGTCGCAGCCACAGCCGAAGAAAGTAAGAATAGAACCGGCAGTTAATCTTATCAACTTGCCGAGACAGACAATAGACGAGGATTGAGGACATCAACCTCTCCTCACGGTCTCAAACAGGGAAAGCAAGGACAATCATCCTTCGCCTGTGAACAATACCCAAAAAGACATTACAAAAACGGCGGAAAGGGAGGAGGAGGCGAACCTCGAGAAAAGGATACAGATTTTAGAACACAAGCTCCTTGTATTGGCCTTAAAAAGTCACCGGCCAGACGCTTTATGCTATACGAACCTTTTTTGTGAAACATTAAATACCTTTATAAACGTTGGTAATGATACTATGGCGAATATTAATATTGTCGGCCGGAAGTTTACTTACGAAACACCATGCGTGGTTAGAAACTAATATGAAAAAATCATCTGGCACTTTGAAAGGAGTTAGTAGTCGGACGGATATAACGGGCATCATCACTTTAAATTTTAAATTGAAATCCGGACGAGTATATCGAGTGGACTTATATGTGGTCCACGAATACCACGGATCTGTTCTTTTGTCGTACGACCAGCTGGCGACAATCAACGTAGTGATTGATTGCGCCGCCAAAAGAGTCATATACGGCGTAGAGCCAGGAGAAGAATATACTGTCGACTCTCTCCATGCTATTGACTCATACGAGGCCCTACACCTAGGGGTAGCATCGGAAGGGAAACAGGTGGCCATTACACACGCATATGAGGCATATATGCCAACGGACGCGGTGTCTAAAGATGGTTCAAACCTGTCAGACAAGAGAGAGGCGGAGGTCTATACGGCTACAGTCTCTACACAATGGGATAAAAAATCGATAGACGATCTCATTGAAAAGAGGAAAGAGGAGATTATATGCATGGGAAAAAGGTGCCAATCGTTGGCGAGATTTGAAGAAGGAGCAGGGGCCGATGTATATATTACCAACGGGTATTGCTTTCACGTAAAGGTGGAAGAGAAGGACAGACAGGAGTTTATACCGAGGAGAAGGGGACGACTCCCTGATATCCCGGCAGAAGATATTAAAAGCTTTATTACCGAATTCTGGGGTGACGAGCCTACGTGGCCGCGCTCACTGACAGAAGTGAAAAAGTGCCTACGCACTCTTTTTGAAAATAATAAACCATATACGGTCATACTCCCGTACAATGAGAAGGCGATATGGGCGCAGGAGATACGGGACCGGCTTATTGATCATCCGATACCGGTGCCCTCACGGAAGCAACACTTCGTGGTGGCTTGTCGTCTCGGGACTCGTGAGCAGAGCAGTGCATACAAGCGGAAGCTCAGAGACCATGACAAGTTGAAATTGATTCCTCAAGCATTCACATGCTTCGATGGTTTCTACACCCGAAAAGCTCCGTTGCAATATGCGAGATTAATAGATATGTTGGTAGGTCTGGCGGAGGACGACGAACCAGACACTGCCACATATGAAAAAACGGGAATGGACGATATATCAGAAGAAGAGTTGGGCTTGGAGGAGGACAGAGCACCCCTCAAGCACCACAAGAGAATGTCAGAGGAGGAGTTTAAGGCGGCGATAGAAGAGAAATTGGCAGGAGGAGCAGGTACGGAGAAGGAGAAAGAGGTTTTGAGAGAGATTGAAGGCGAACAAAATGATTTTTGACCCCCCTCAAGCGGGAGGTGTCAAGCCGGAAGACTTCACCGCGGTTATTTGTAAAATACCAGGTGCTGAGCCTTCACCGGCGCCACGACGGGCAAATCTGAGTATACATGAAGCAAAGATCGCAGAAGAACAAGCACGGCAGTTACTCGATGAGGATTTCATTGAGAGATCGACATCTCCAATAGTTTCCCAACCGAGACTGGTGCCTAACCGGGAGGAGAATGGCGCTTAACGGTTAACTATGCCCGCGTCAATAAAATTTTAGAGGAGGAACGAAATCCATTACCTACTCTTGAAGAAGGAAGGCGAGTATTGCGGAACGCCAAGCTATACTCAGTGATTGATCTGAAGAATGGCTTCTGGCAAATTCCACTGGATGAAAAGTCCAGATGGCTGACTGCATTTGTAGTAGGAATGGAGATATATCAGTGGAAAGTACTTCCGATGGGACTCAAACAGGCCCCGGGACTCTTTCAGAAAGCGATGCAAAGCATGCTGAGTAGCAAATATGATGACCAGACAGAGGGAGGTTTCATGAGGAGAAGAGGACAGAAGGCGGGAGAGTACGCATTTTGTTACATCGATGACATTATCGTGTACTCCAATACGATGGAAGAGCACATCGACCATCTAACAGACATTTTCAGGCGTATCAAACTATTTGGCCTGAAATGTAATTTGAAGAAATGTCAACTCGCAAAGACAAGCGTGACATATTTGGGGTACGAAATCTCTTACAATAGAGTCTCGATATCCAAAGAGAAGAGGGAGGAGATCATGAGCCGGCAGAGGCCGAAGAATCGCACAGAGCTGCACTCATTTCTTGCGATGGCGCAATATTACAGCCAGTTCATACCCCATTGGGGTGCCGTACGACCAACTGGCGACAATGAACGTAGTGATTGATTGCGCCGCCAAAAGAGTCATATACGGCGTAGAGCCAGGAGAAGAATATACTGTCGACTCTCTCCATGCTATTGACTCATACGAGGCCCTACACCTAGGGGTAGCATCGGAAGGGAAACAGGTGGCCATTACACACGCATATGAGGCATATATGCCAACGGACGCGGTGTCTAAAGATGGTTCAAACCTGTCAGACAAGAGAGAGGCGGAGGTCTATACGGCTACAGTCTCTACACAATGGGATAAAAAATCGATAGACGATCTCATTGAAAAGAGGAAAGAGGAGATTATATGCATGGGAAAAAGGTGCCAATCGTTGGCGAGATTTGAAGAAGGAGCAGGGGCCGATGTATATATTACCAACGGGTATTGCTTTCACGTAAAGGTGGAAGAGAAGGACAGACAGGAGTTTATACCGAGGAGAAGGGGACGACTCCCTGATATCCCGGCAGAAGATATTAAAAGCTTTATTACCGAATTCTGGGGTGACGAGCCTACGTGGCCGCGCTCACTGACAGAAGTGAAAAAGTGCCTACGCACTCTTTTTGAAAATAATAAACCATATACGGTCATACTCCCGTACAATGAGAAGGCGATATGGGCGCAGGAGATACGGGACCGGCTTATTGATCATCCGATACCGGTGCCCTCACGGAAGCAACACTTAGTGGTGGCTTGTCGTCTCGGGACTCGTGAGCAGAGCAGTGCATACAAGCGGAAGCTCAGAGACCATGACAAGTTGAAATTGATTCCTCAAGCATTCACATGCTTCGATGGTTTCTACACCCGAAAAGCTCCGTTGCAATATGCGAGATTAATAGATATGTTGGTAGGTCTGGCGGAGGACGACGAACCAGACACTGCCACATATGAAAAAACGGGAATGGACGATATATCAGAAGAAGAGTTGGGCTTGGAGGAGGACAGAGCACCCCTCAAGCACCACAAGAGAATGTCAGAGGAGGAGTTTAAGGCGGCGATAGACGAGAAATTGGCAGGAGGAGCAGGTACGGAGAAGGAGAAAGAGGTTTTGAGAGAGATTGAAGGCGAACAAAATGATTTTTGACCCCCCTCAAGCGGGAGGTGTCAAGCCGGAAGACTTCACCGCGGTTATTTGTAAAATACCAGGTGCTGAGCCTTCACCGGCGCCACGACGGGCAAATCTGAGTATACATGAAGCAAAGATCGCAGAAGAACAAGCACGGCAGTTACTCGATGAGGATTTCATTGAGAGATCGACATCTCCAATAGTTTCCCAACCGAGACTGGTGCCTAACCGGGAGGAGAATGGCGCTTAACGGTTAACTATGCCCGCGTCAATAAAATTTTAGAGGAGGAACGAAATCCATTACCTACTCTTGAAGAAGGAAGGCGAGTATTGCGGAACGCCAAGCTATACTCAGTGATTGATCTGAAGAATGGCTTCTGGCAAATTCCACTGGATGAAAAGTCCAGATGGCTGACTGCATTTGTAGTAGGAATGGAGATATATCAGTGGAAAGTACTTCCGATGGGACTCAAACAGGCCCCGGGACTCTTTCAGAAAGCGATGCAAAGCATGCTGAGTAGCAAATATGATGACCAGACAGAGGGAGGTTTCATGAGGAGAAGAGGACAGAAGGCGGGAGAGTACGCATTTTGTTACATCGATGACATTATCGTGTACTCCAATACGATGGAAGAGCACATCGACCATCTAACAGACATTTTCAGGCGTATCAAACTATTTGGCCTGAAATGTAATTTGAAGAAATGTCAACTCGCAAAGACAAGCGTGACATATTTGGGGTACGAAATCTCTTACAATAGAGTCTCCATATCCAAAGAGAAGAGGGAGGAGATCATGAGCCGGCAGAGGCCGAAGAATCGCACAGAGCTGCACTCATTTCTTGCGATGGCGCAATATTACAGCCAGTTCATAGCCCATTGGGGTGCCGTACGACCAACTGGCGACCATGAACGTAGTGATTGATTGCGCCGCCAAAAGAGTCATATACGGCGTAGAGCCAGGAGAAGAATATACTGTCGACTCTCTCCATGCTATTGACTCATACGAGGCCCTACACCTAGGGGTAGCATCGGAAGGGAAACAGGTGGCCATTACACACGCATATGAGGCATATATGCCAACGGACGCGGTGTCTAAAGATGGTTCAAACCTGTCAGACAAGAGAGAGGCGGAGGTCTATACGGCTACAGTCTCTACACAATGGGATAAAAAATCGATAGACGATCTCATTGAAAAGAGGAAAGAGGAGATTATATGCATGGGAAAAAGGTGCCAATCGTTGGCGAGATTTGAAGAAGGAGCAGGGGCCGATGTATATATTACCAACGGGTATTGCTTTCACGTAAAGGTGGAAGAGAAGGACAGACAGGAGTTTATACCGAGGAGAAGGGGACGACTCCCTGATATCCCGGCAGAAGATATTAAAAGCTTTATTACCGAATTCTGGGGTGACGAGCCTACGTGGCCGCGCTCACTGACAGAAGTGAAAAAGTGCCTACGCACTCTTTTTGAAAATAATAAACCATATACGGTCATACTCCCGTACAATGAGAAGGCGATATGGGCGCAGGAGATACGGGACCGGCTTATTGATCATCCGATACCGGTGCCCTCACGGAAGCAACACTTAGTGGTGGCTTGTCGTCTCGGGACTCGTGAGCAGAGCAGTGCATACAAGCGGAAGCTCAGAGACCATGACAAGTTGAAATTGATTCCTCAAGCATTCACATGCTTCGATGGTTTCTACACCCGAAAAGCTCCGTTGCAATATGCGAGATTAATAGATATGTTGGTAGGTCTGGCGGAGGACGACGAACCAGACACTGCCACATATGAAAAAACGGGAATGGACGATATATCAGAAGAAGAGTTGGGCTTGGAGGAGGACAGAGCACCCCTCAAGCACCACAAGAGAATGTCAGAGGAGGAGTTTAAGGCGGCGATAGACGAGAAATTGGCAGGAGGAGCAGGTACGGAGAAGGAGAAAGAGGTTTTGAGAGAGATTGAAGGCGAACAAAATGATTTTTGACCCCCCTCAAGCGGGAGGTGTCAAGCCGGAAGACTTCACCGCGGTTATTTGTAAAATACCAGGTGCTGAGCCTTCACCGGCGCCACGACGGGCAAATCTGAGTATACATGAAGCAAAGATCGCAGAAGAACAAGCACGGCAGTTACTCGATGAGGATTTCATTGAGAGATCGACATCTCCAATAGTTTCCCAACCGAGACTGGTGCCTAACCGGGAGGAGAATGGCGCTTAACGGTTAACTATGCCCGCGTCAATAAAATTTTAGAGGAGGAACGAAATCCATTACCTACTCTTGAAGAAGGAAGGCGAGTATTGCGGAACGCCAAGCTATACTCAGTGATTGATCTGAAGAATGGCTTCTGGCAAATTCCACTGGATGAAAAGTCCAGATGGCTGACTGCATTTGTAGTAGGAATGGAGATATATCAGTGGAAAGTACTTCCGATGGGACTCAAACAGGCCCCGGGACTCTTTCAGAAAGCGATGCAAAGCATGCTGAGTAGCAAATATGATGACCAGACAGAGGGAGGTTTCATGAGGAGAAGAGGACAGAAGGCGGGAGAGTACGCATTTTGTTACATCGATGACATTATCGTGTACTCCAATACGATGGAAGAGCACATCGACCATCTAACAGACATTTTCAGGCGTATCAAACTATTTGGCCTGAAATGTAATTTGAAGAAATGTCAACTCGCAAAGACAAGCGTGACATATTTGGGGTACGAAATCTCTTACAATAGAGTCTCGATATCCAAAGAGAAGAGGGAGGAGATCATGAGCCGGCAGAGGCCGAAGAATCGCACAGAGCTGCACTCATTTCTTGCGATGGCGCAATATTACAGCCAGTTCATAGCCCATTGGGGTGCCGTACGACCAACTGGCGACAATGAACGTAGTGATTGATTGCGCCGCCAAAAGAGTCATATACGGCGTAGAGCCAGGAGAAGAATATACTGTCGACTCTCTCCATGCTATTGACTCATACGAGGCCCTACACCTAGGGGTAGCATCGGAAGGGAAACAGGTGGCCATTACACACGCATATGAGGCATATATGCCAACGGACGCGGTGTCTAAAGATGGTTCAAACCTGTCAGACAAGAGAGAGGCGGAGGTCTATACGGCTACAGTCTCTACACAATGGGATAAAAAATCGATAGACGATCTCATTGAAAAGAGGAAAGAGGAGATTATATGCATGGGAAAAAGGTGCCAATCGTTGGCGAGATTTGAAGAAGGAGCAGGGGCCGATGTATATATTACCAACGGGTATTGCTTTCACGTAAAGGTGGAAGAGAAGGACAGACAGGAGTTTATACCGAGGAGAAGGGGACGACTCCCTGATATCCCGGCAGAAGATATTAAAAGCTTTATTACCGAATTCTGGGGTGACGAGCCTACGTGGCCGCGCTCACTGACAGAAGTGAAAAAGTGCCTACGCACTCTTTTTGAAAATAATAAACCATATACGGTCATACTCCCGTACAATGAGAAGGCGATATGGGCGCAGGAGATACGGGACCGGCTTATTGATCATCCGATACCGGTGCCCTCACGGAAGCAACACTTAGTGGTGGCTTGTCGTCTCGGGACTCGTGAGCAGAGCAGTGCATACAAGCGGAAGCTCAGAGACCATGACAAGTTGAAATTGATTCCTCAAGCATTCACATGCTTCGATGGTTTCTACACCCGAAAAGCTCCGTTGCAATATGCGAGATTAATAGATATGTTGGTAGGTCTGGCGGAGGACGACGAACCAGACACTGCCACATATGAAAAAACGGGAATGGACGATATATCAGAAGAAGAGTTGGGCTTGGAGGAGGACAGAGCACCCCTCAAGCACCACAAGAGAATGTCAGAGGAGGAGTTTAAGGCGGCGATAGACGAGAAATTGGCAGGAGGAGCAGGTACGGAGAAGGAGAAAGAGGTTTTGAGAGAGATTGAAGGCGAACAAAATGATTTTTGACCCCCCTCAAGCGGGAGGTGTCAAGCCGGAAGACTTCACCGCGGTTATTTGTAAAATACCAGGTGCTGAGCCTTCACCGGCGCCACGACGGGCAAATCTGAGTATACATGAAGCAAAGATCGCAGAAGAACAAGCACGGCAGTTACTCGATGAGGATTTCATTGAGAGATCGACATCTCCAATAGTTTCCCAACCGAGACTGGTGCCTAACCGGGAGGAGAATGGCGCTTAACGGTTAACTATGCCCGCGTCAATAAAATTTTAGAGGAGGAACGAAATCCATTACCTACTCTTGAAGAAGGAAGGCGAGTATTGCGGAACGCCAAGCTATACTCAGTGATTGATCTGAAGAATGGCTTCTGGCAAATTCCACTGGATGAAAAGTCCAGATGGCTGACTGCATTTGTAGTAGGAATGGAGATATCAGTGGAAAGTACTTCCGATGGGACTCAAACAGGCCCCGGGACTCTTTCAGAAAGCGATGCAAAGCATGCTGAGTAGCAAATATGATGACCAGACAGAGGGAGGTTTCATGAGGAGAAGAGGACAGAAGGCGGGAGAGTACGCATTTTGTTACATCGATGACATTATCGTGTACTCCAATACGATGGAAGAGCACATCGACCATCTAACAGACATTTTCAGGCGTATCAAACTATTTGGCCTGAAATGTAATTTGAAGAAATGTCAACTCGCAAAGACAAGCGTGACATATTTGGGGTACGAAATCTCTTACAATAGAGTCTCGATATCCAAAGAGAAGAGGGAGGAGATCATGAGCCGGCAGAGGCCGAAGAATCGCACAGAGCTGCACTCATTTCTTGCGATGGCGCAATATTACAGCCAGTTCATAGCCCATTGGGGTGCCGTACGACCAACTGGCGACAATGAACGTAGTGATTGATTGCGCCGCCAAAAGAGTCATATACGGCGTAGAGCCAGGAGAAGAATATACTGTCGACTCTCTCCATGCTATTGACTCATACGAGGCCCTACACCTAGGGGTAGCATCGGAAGGGAAACAGGTGGCCATTACACACGCATATGAGGCATATATGCCAACGGACGCGGTGTCTAAAGATGGTTCAAACCTGTCAGACAAGAGAGAGGCGGAGGTCTATACGGCTACAGTCTCTACACAATGGGATAAAAAATCGATAGACGATCTCATTGAAAAGAGGAAAGAGGAGATTATATGCATGGGAAAAAGGTGCCAATCGTTGGCGAGATTTGAAGAAGGAGCAGGGGCCGATGTATATATTACCAACGGGTATTGCTTTCACGTAAAGGTGGAAGAGAAGGACAGACAGGAGTTTATACCGAGGAGAAGGGGACGACTCCCTGATATCCCGGCAGAAGATATTAAAAGCTTTATTACCGAATTCTGGGGTGACGAGCCTACGTGGCCGCGCTCACTGACAGAAGTGAAAAAGTGCCTACGCACTCTTTTTGAAAATAATAAACCATATACGGTCATACTCCCGTACAATGAGAAGGCGATATGGGCGCAGGAGATACGGGACCGGCTTATTGATCATCCGATACCGGTGCCCTCACGGAAGCAACACTTAGTGGTGGCTTGTCGTCTCGGGACTCGTGAGCAGAGCAGTGCATACAAGCGGAAGCTCAGAGACCATGACAAGTTGAAATTGATTCCTCAAGCATTCACATGCTTCGATGGTTTCTACACCCGAAAAGCTCCGTTGCAATATGCGAGATTAATAAATATGTTGGTAGGTCTGGCGGAGGACGACGAACCAGACACTGCCACATATGAAAAAACGGGAATGGACGATATATCAGAAGAAGAGTTGGGCTTGGAGGAGGACAGAGCACCCCTCAAGCACCACAAGAGAATGTCAGAGGAGGAGTTTAAGGCGGCGATAGACGAGAAATTGGCAGGAGGAGCAGGTACGGAGAAGGAGAAAGAGGTTTTGAGAGAGATTGAAGGCGAACAAAATGATTTTTGACCCCCCTCAAGCGGGAGGTGTCAAGCCGGAAGACTTCACCGCGGTTATTTGTAAAATACCAGGTGCTGAGCCTTCACCGGCGCCACGACGGGCAAATCTGAGTATACATGAAGCAAAGATCGCAGAAGAACAAGCACGGCAGTTACTCGATGAGGATTTCATTGAGAGATCGACATCTCCAATAGTTTCCCAACCGAGACTGGTGCCTAACCGGGAGGAGAATGGCGCTTAACGGTTAACTATGCCCGCGTCAATAAAATTTTAGAGGAGGAACGAAATCCATTACCTACTCTTGAAGAAGGAAGGCGAGTATTGCGGAACGCCAAGCTATACTCAGTGATTGATCTGAAGAATGGCTTCTGGCAAATTCCACTGGATGAAAAGTCCAGATGGCTGACTGCATTTGTAGTAGGAATGGAGATATATCAGTGGAAAGTACTTCCGATGGGACTCAAACAGGCCCCGGGACTCTTTCAGAAAGCGATGCAAAGCATGCTGAGTAGCAAATATGATGACCAGACAGAGGGAGGTTTCATGAGGAGAAGAGGACAGAAGGCGGGAGAGTACGCATTTTGTTACATCGATGACATTATCGTGTACTCCAATACGATGGAAGAGCACATCGACCATCTAACAGACATTTTCAGGCGTATCAAACTATTTGGCCTGAAATGTAATTTGAAGAAATGTCAACTCGCAAAGACAAGCGTGACATATTTGGGGTACGAAATCTCTTACAATAGAGTCTCCATATCCAAAGAGAAGAGGGAGGAGATCATGAGCCGGCAGAGGCCGAAGAATCGCACAGAGCTGCACTCATTTCTTGCGATGGCGCAATATTACAGCCAGTTCATAGCCCATTGGGGTGCCGTACGACCAACTGGCGACCATGAACGTAGTGATTGATTGCGCCGCCAAAAGAGTCATATACGGCGTAGAGCCAGGAGAAGAATATACTGTCGACTCTCTCCATGCTATTGACTCATACGAGGCCCTACACCTAGGGGTAGCATCGGAAGGGAAACAGGTGGCCATTACACACGCATATGAGGCATATATGCCAACGGACGCGGTGTCTAAAGATGGTTCAAACCTGTCAGACAAGAGAGAGGCGGAGGTCTATACGGCTACAGTCTCTACACAATGGGATAAAAAATCGATAGACGATCTCATTGAAAAGAGGAAAGAGGAGATTATATGCATGGGAAAAAGGTGCCAATCGTTGGCGAGATTTGAAGAAGGAGCAGGGGCCGATGTATATATTACCAACGGGTATTGCTTTCACGTAAAGGTGGAAGAGAAGGACAGACAGGAGTTTATACCGAGGAGAAGGGGACGACTCCCTGATATCCCGGCAGAAGATATTAAAAGCTTTATTACCGAATTCTGGGGTGACGAGCCTACGTGGCCGCGCTCACTGACAGAAGTGAAAAAGTGCCTACGCACTCTTTTTGAAAATAATAAACCATATACGGTCATACTCCCGTACAATGAGAAGGCGATATGGGCGCAGGAGATACGGGACCGGCTTATTGATCATCCGATACCGGTGCCCTCACGGAAGCAACACTTAGTGGTGGCTTGTCGTCTCGGGACTCGTGAGCAGAGCAGTGCATACAAGCGGAAGCTCAGAGACCATGACAAGTTGAAATTGATTCCTCAAGCATTCACATGCTTCGATGGTTTCTACACCCGAAAAGCTCCGTTGCAATATGCGAGATTAATAGATATGTTGGTAGGTCTGGCGGAGGACGACGAACCAGACACTGCCACATATGAAAAAACGGGAATGGACGATATATCAGAAGAAGAGTTGGGCTTGGAGGAGGACAGAGCACCCCTCAAGCACCACAAGAGAATGTCAGAGGAGGAGTTTAAGGCGGCGATAGACGAGAAATTGGCAGGAGGAGCAGGTACGGAGAAGGAGAAAGAGGTTTTGAGAGAGATTGAAGGCGAACAAAATGATTTTTGACCCCCCTCAAGCGGGAGGTGTCAAGCCGGAAGACTTCACCGCGGTTATTTGTAAAATACCAGGTGCTGAGCCTTCACCGGCGCCACGACGGGCAAATCTGAGTATACATGAAGCAAAGATCGCAGAAGAACAAGCACGGCAGTTACTCGATGAGGATTTCATTGAGAGATCGACATCTCCAATAGTTTCCCAACCGAGACTGGTGCCTAACCGGGAGGAGAATGGCGCTTAACGGTTAACTATGCCCGCGTCAATAAAATTTTAGAGGAGGAACGAAATCCATTACCTACTCTTGAAGAAGGAAGGCGAGTATTGCGGAACGCCAAGCTATACTCAGTGATTGATCTGAAGAATGGCTTCTGGCAAATTCCACTGGATGAAAAGTCCAGATGGCTGACTGCATTTGTAGTAGGAATGGAGATATATCAGTGGAAAGTACTTCCGATGGGACTCAAACAGGCCCCGGGACTCTTTCAGAAAGCGATGCAAAGCATGCTGAGTAGCAAATATGATGACCAGACAGAGGGAGGTTTCATGAGGAGAAGAGGACAGAAGGCGGGAGAGTACGCATTTTGTTACATCGATGACATTATCGTGTACTCCAATACGATGGAAGAGCACATCGACCATCTAACAGACATTTTCAGGCGTATCAAACTATTTGGCCTGAAATGTAATTTGAAGAAATGTCAACTCGCAAAGACAAGCGTGACATATTTGGGGTACGAAATCTCTTACAATAGAGTCTCGATATCCAAAGAGAAGAGGGAGGAGATCATGAGCCGGCAGAGGCCGAAGAATCGCACAGAGCTGCACTCATTTCTTGCGATGGCGCAATATTACAGCCAGTTCATAGCCCATTGGGGTGCCGTACGACCAACTGGCGACAATGAACGTAGTGATTGATTGCGCCGCCAAAAGAGTCATATACGGCGTAGAGCCAGGAGAAGAATATACTGTCGACTCTCTCCATGCTATTGACTCATACGAGGCCCTACACCTAGGGGTAGCATCGGAAGGGAAACAGGTGGCCATTACACACGCATATGAGGCATATATGCCAACGGACGCGGTGTCTAAAGATGGTTCAAACCTGTCAGACAAGAGAGAGGCGGAGGTCTATACGGCTACAGTCTCTACACAATGGGATAAAAAATCGATAGACGATCTCATTGAAAAGAGGAAAGAGGAGATTATATGCATGGGAAAAAGGTGCCAATCGTTGGCGAGATTTGAAGAAGGAGCAGGGGCCGATGTATATATTACCAACGGGTATTGCTTTCACGTAAAGGTGGAAGAGAAGGACAGACAGGAGTTTATACCGAGGAGAAGGGGACGACTCCCTGATATCCCGGCAGAAGATATTAAAAGCTTTATTACCGAATTCTGGGGTGACGAGCCTACGTGGCCGCGCTCACTGACAGAAGTGAAAAAGTGCCTACGCACTCTTTTTGAAAATAATAAACCATATACGGTCATACTCCCGTACAATGAGAAGGCGATATGGGCGCAGGAGATACGGGACCGGCTTATTGATCATCCGATACCGGTGCCCTCACGGAAGCAACACTTAGTGGTGGCTTGTCGTCTCGGGACTCGTGAGCAGAGCAGTGCATACAAGCGGAAGCTCAGAGACCATGACAAGTTGAAATTGATTCCTCAAGCATTCACATGCTTCGATGGTTTCTACACCCGAAAAGCTCCGTTGCAATATGCGAGATTAATAGATATGTTGGTAGGTCTGGCGGAGGACGACGAACCAGACACTGCCACATATGAAAAAACGGGAATGGACGATATATCAGAAGAAGAGTTGGGCTTGGAGGAGGACAGAGCACCCCTCAAGCACCACAAGAGAATGTCAGAGGAGGAGTTTAAGGCGGCGATAGACGAGAAATTGGCAGGAGGAGCAGGTACGGAGAAGGAGAAAGAGGTTTTGAGAGAGATTGAAGGCGAACAAAATGATTTTTGACCCCCCTCAAGCGGGAGGTGTCAAGCCGGAAGACTTCACCGCGGTTATTTGTAAAATACCAGGTGCTGAGCCTTCACCGGCGCCACGACGGGCAAATCTGAGTATACATGAAGCAAAGATCGCAGAAGAACAAGCACGGCAGTTACTCGATGAGGATTTCATTGAGAGATCGACATCTCCAATAGTTTCCCAACCGAGACTGGTGCCTAACCGGGAGGAGAATGGCGCTTAACGGTTAACTATGCCCGCGTCAATAAAATTTTAGAGGAGGAACGAAATCCATTACCTACTCTTGAAGAAGGAAGGCGAGTATTGCGGAACGCCAAGCTATACTCAGTGATTGATCTGAAGAATGGCTTCTGGCAAATTCCACTGGATGAAAAGTCCAGATGGCTGACTGCATTTGTAGTAGGAATGGAGATATATCAGTGGAAAGTACTTCCGATGGGACTCAAACAGGCCCCGGGACGCTTTCAGAAAGCGATGCAAAGCATGCTGAGTAGCAAATATGATGACCAGACAGAGGGAGGTTTCATGAGGAGAAGAGGACAGAAGGCGGGAGAGTACGCATTTTGTTACATCGATGACATTATCGTGTACTCCAATACGATGGAAGAGCACATCGACCATCTAACAGACATTTTCAGGCGTATCAAACTATTTGGCCTGAAATGTAATTTGAAGAAATGTCAACTCGCAAAGACAAGCGTGACATATTTGGGGTACGAAATCTCTTACAATAGAGTCTCGATATCCAAAGAGAAGAGGGAGGAGATCATGAGCCGGCAGAGGCCGAAGAATCGCACAGAGCTGCACTCATTTCTTGCGATGGCGCAATATTACAGCCAGTTCATACCCCATTGGGGTGCAACTCGGGCTAAGTTGGAGAGAATGATCGACTTCGGTGATTTTGAGAAGTGGGATGATGAAGCCTTAGAAGCGTACAACACGCTCAAAGATCTCATTTACAAAGATCCGAAGGATGGCGGACTCGTGCTGATGATGCCCGACTTTTCGAAGCAATTCGTAGTCGACACAGACGCATCAAAGTTCGCGATCGGCGCAGTCTTACAACAGGAAGATGAGGAGAAAAGCTGCGCCCGATCATGTTTATAAGTAGAAAGTTGTGCTCGGCGGAGCGAAACTATTGTACGAGACAGAGAGAGGCACTGGCGGTGGTCTGGGCCCTCAAACGGTTGAGAGAGTATTTATGGGGTGGACCTCAGTTTATAGTAAGGACTGATCACCAGAATTTATTATGGCTGATGAATCATGAACAGACTGGCCGTCTAGCGAGATGGCAGGCATTCTTGTCATGTTTCAATTTTACAATGGTCCATCTACCCGGCAAGCGAAATGTTGTCGCTGACAGCCTCTCCCGGCTAGAGTTTCACTCAGAAGTGGCAGCTCTCGTACCATCAGCAGAAATGGAGGATCTATCCCCAGACTGCACATACGAAGTGCATCATATCGAGTCGATGCAGATGGCGAGAGGGGTCCGATATAACCGATCGGGTCTACGTCATAGCCCGCAAGGTCCGGATCATGGGATATGTTGTACAGCACATGTCCTCGAGGATGCTGAGTGGTCCTATGAAGCATATAAGAATATGAAGGCGGAGATAAAATAAGAAGAGATTAAGCAAGAAGCATATGCGGAACCCCCGCAGGAGAACAAGGAGGAGTTAGACGAAAATCCTGAGAGGATAGGAGTGCAGCTAGAGGATGGGACTATCCACATAGCCTCACCCACTGCATGGAGACAGCAACAGACTCTCGATCCGGAGTTCAAAGAGCTAATACAGCTATACAAGAACCCGAACGAGCTGAAAATGACGAAGGAGATTAAGGAGCAACAGAAGGAGATGGGGTGGAGAGACGGTCTCTTGTGGTACAAAGGCCAACACGGGCGCTATGCATCACAACCAGACAAATGGACTCTCTGGGTTCCTGAGAAACTCAGACACATCATTTTTGTCGCTGCTCATAACTGCCCACAACTGGCGCACCCGGGCCGACAAAGAACGCATATGTTCATTTCGAGACGATTCTGGTGGAAGAAGATGAAGGAGAATATTGATGAACAGGTCAATGCATGCATCCCATGCAAGACATCCAAAACACCATGGAAGGCAAATTTTGGCCTGATCGGGACTTTTCCTTTACATTTAGGAATGTTCGAGTTCTTACACACTGATCATGTAGGACCTTTCCCGGTCACGACGGAAGGTTACAGATACCTTCTAACGGCCATAGACAGAGCCACCAACTATGTATGGGTGGTCCCAGTCAAAGACGTTACGGGCAAAACAACAGCCAAGGCGTTGATTGACAGGATCATCTCACAGATTGGGGTGCCGAGAAAAATATGCTCAGATCGAGGCTCTGACTTTAATAATAAAGTCATCGACAAGCTATCTGCATATTACGGCATGAAATGGCAATATGTCACCGCCTATAACCCCAGAGCGAACGGCAAGATAGAGCGGGTGCATAGACCCCTCAAGGCCGCGCTGAAGATGTATTGTATGAAGAAGGAGAACCAAAAGGCATGGGTGGAGGCAGCATCCTCGTTTGCCTTTGCTATGAATTGCCTACCCTCTACAGCGTTAGGTGGTTCAAAAGGTTCCGTCTCGCCATACCAATTGGTATATGGGCGTGAGCCCGCCATCCCAGCCTCACTGCTGCACCCAAAAGATTCATGGGCAGATCAGGATGAGCTGTTTGGGGTGAGACTTCGGGCGAAGATGGAGGCGGAGCAAATAGTACAGGCGCATAGGGAGGCGGAGCGCAGGAAGGCTGATGCTGAAGGTGTCAGGCAGGCACACCTGGATCAAGTCAGATTTCAGGTCGGGGATATTGTACTACTGCATCATCCTCAGGTTCATCAGGGAGTCAGCTCGAAGCTGTTCATCCACTGGAAAGGACCATACCGGATCATGGAACAGATGGGGCCTTTGAATTATAAAATCAGGGGCAGAGGAAAAGTTCAAATAGTCAATGTACGAAGGCTGATTAAGTATGATCCCTTCCTACTTGAAGATGAGTCCGTTGATCAAGCACTCAAACGGATGGAGGCTGACTTTAAAGAGGTCCCACCAATCCGTCAGGAGGATATCTCGGAACGGGATGCCTACATGGCACCAATTGCGGAGAAGGAGGAGGCTGAGCTGGAGAACAAGCGGGCCACCGACCGCAAAAGTGCGGCGGGGACTCAGACCCGCAAAAGGGTGAAGTCGAACGTGCCGGAAGGAAACTTCACGGAGGCGCAAATAAGGAGAGCGCAAAATGACCTTATCTACGACCGACCGAGAAAGGCGATAAGGACGGCACGTTCGCAAGGAGTCCATCAAGAGGGGAGCGATGACGGAGATCAAGACCCTCGCGCGGGCAATGACACTCTCGTTCACCCCAGTTGGAAAGAAGGAGATGCGATTGGACATATTTCATGGGCCAAAGACGCTTTTTACTTGGTGAGGCCTGCGGCGCAACACGTAGCCGATGACACGCTCTCAGATTTATATCTCATGAGAGTCATGGCAGTACCTCACAAACGCCATACGCGATCGAATCGAATTTCGACTGCGACACAAATAATACAACCAGTCTTACATTTCTGGAGGAGTCTGGATCCAGTGGAAGATCCTAAAGTAAGACAATACCTTCCAGTATATAAAGACGCCAAGAAACTTGAGACATGGGATGATACCATATCTCCCACAGATAAAGATCATACCGCGTGGACCATACAAGCACTACCACGAGGGGTGCTGGACATTCCTTTTGACTTGGCACAAGGCGCAATCCCTCACAAAATTTGGGACGTCCTCGAACAGTCTACCTTAGACTTAACTTTGGTTGGAGGTCCTCCACCAGGTAAAGGAGTCCGCGCGCGTAAACGGCGTCTATAGTAAGTATTTTTTTTCTCTAGAAGTATTGTGGACCTGATCGATTGCGAACATAGCATTGATCCAATATCGTCCCGACAACCTTACTTAGATATTAAAGCTACTACAGCATTCATTCTTCTAGAGATTAACAAGACACAGCTGACAAAAAATAGGCATTCTATTCTCTTGCTTCGGCAGGGACAGACGAGACGGCCACGAAACAGCACCGTTACGGGATCGCTATTTGAGTGAGCGATGGTGTTTCCTGGATACGACCCGCATTAGTACCAGAATGATGATCTCATTAAAGACTCTACAGTCTAATCAAGAACTGATATATTTTAATAACATGAACTGCTACACCGGATTCCATCGATCTCTACTTGTATCGGCATATCGCAAGGTTAGGGCGCACTCAACCCAACTTCGGATATAGTCGTCAGACTTGATCACCTGACACTATATTAAATGATACCGATTTATACAAGGGTATGTCTTCACAAAAAGTAAATTTATTTATGGAACCGACGACCGGTTATCACATATATATGGAAATGGCGACATTACATTATTACTCAACCATAAAACATTATACTTGGACATACTGCACAAATATCTTATCGACAGAAGAAAGAGGAAGATTTTAATATAGATACTGAATGCGCTAGAGTATATATACGATTGGTACCGGGGCAAGTATCATTGTTGTTTTATAACGGCTAATTCGTGGGTTGATGTATCTTCATACATAACTCTAAACGAATCTTAGTCAGAAAAGAAATCAGTTCAAAGCGTATTATGTCGGAAACGAAGTTCCGTAATAAAAAACTGGGAGGGGGTACTGTGGACATCACCCCCGAATTATCAGGTAAAAAAACTTATTTATAGATTTCGTCTGGCCGGACACGTCTGAAATGCCAATTTGATCCTGGTCTTTTGGCGGCTTTTTGTCTTTGCGTCACTGAGCTAATATAACGAGACATCATTCTCTTTTTTGAGGACTGTGTTTGGTTATATTACCTACTTACTCTTCCATTGAGCTATCGTTGGGGATAGTACAATACAGATATTATTGTAATGATGATATATAATATCAAGTCAAGTTAACTTTCAGTTGAACTGGTCTCCACACAACTTGAAAAATATCAATCAGTATTACTAGTCACTGAGTAGTAGTAGTACTTGACTTATGAACTTGATTTGCTCGGATTACACACGCCAGTACATACAATATATATTTGACTTAAGAGAATACGCAGCGTTCCGAGTGTTTCAATAAGGTTTTTTAAAAAACTTGACTTTGAGTGACATGCCAACGTACGCTGACGCTGAGGCAGCAATTTAGGGGTAAAACAAATACTCAGACCGTATCACCTGTAATGTATTAAAATCAAGTTTTCTGTTTTAACCGGGGGCACAGTAAACGTGAAAAAAACGTCATGAAAGCAGTTTCAGCCATCGAAAAATAGTGCAGCCTTGCAATTGTGGCTCAAGCAGGAAAATATTAATATAGCAAAATCAACTATTTTCACAATATGCCTCAGATAAAATTGTTTTTTTAGCTCACAACTGTAACTCTAAATAAAATTTTCTTAGCAAGTAAACTGCGAGCTCAATCGAGTAAATAAACTAAAAATACTCTTTATTTTGATTCATAAAATTTAGATCCACTTAAATGGATCGAGTGGCCCCCGACCGTACACATAAGAGTTAAAACAGTGTTTGCGTAAAAAATCAATGTGATTTGATCTACATTTGCGGATGACCATTCAAGGATCAATACTAAATAAACTTTCGTTTGACGCTGTTTAATTTTGTGAACGATGATTGAAACTGGATAGATAATCTGAAAATTTCATAATACGAAAGTCAGATTATGATGTCACCGTCACTGACGGAAAGAAGCTCAAGCCTTGAACCCGGAGGAGACTGGTAGCCACATGTAACCATGTCCATCGAAGCTTCATTAGGGTACGCGCAGCAATAGAGGCCTTAAGTGAACCGGCTCGAGCCGGCCTCTGAGTCCAACACACCGATGTACTTCCAAGTGAATGCCTTGACGTTCACCCAGAAGGACATGTAATTCTTTCAAAACGGCACGTGGGACAGCCGCCGCAAGTCTGGCAAGTCCAATTAGTTTCATCCTCACAATCGGGGCATTCGCATCGGCTGAAGAGAGAGAGAGAGAGAGAGAGAGGAGACAGAGATGAATTACATGAAAAGTGACGACAGCGATACATACAATGATATCTCCACACACTTGCGGATTCACTTGTATCTATGCAATCAAGGCGTGTTTGTGGTCTTAGTGATTATCATGAGATTCATAAAAGAGAGCGACTTACCCATTATTCTTCCAGGGGAGATAAATTTCCCAGCCGTTATTGCAAGTGAACACACCCGCATTTGGTCCTCCAAGGTATGGCGAGCACTCTAACAGCACAAGTCAACACACCCGATCCTTGAGCTCTGTTTCACTTCCAACGGTGACGTCACCGCCACCAAACATGGCCACACTGTCAGTTTATCAAAACAGAACTGCAATGTCTTTATACTTGCCAACCGCGTGACATTAAATTATAATTCTTTTTATATTTTTTTATTTGTCTTCTTGAATAAACTCGGAAGCCCTCCAGCTCTCCTGACTGTTCTCTCTTGCAGTCTTTCGACCTTTGCTGCGTTTGCTCTTGCTCTTGCTACCGTCGCGAGCTACCTGCAGACAATTGCGAAGTATGCAAACGATGCTCAAAGCTTGAATACTCAGCATGTTGCATACTTTATCCACCCATGCATCCATCTATCTATTCATCTATTGTCAATATGTTTTTATCTATCAAAACCTCAGATTGGTTTCATTCTTGAGCGAGTGACAGAACCTGGAGAGTGTTCATCTTGTGGTTCAAGTCCAACTCAGAGTTCTCAAGCGGTGAGGAGCTGTACGCGTTATCACGATATCGATGCGCAACAGACCATCTATGAGAAACCGCGCCCACGATCAAACCCCCAAAAACCAACGCCAAACTTCGCCAAATCGAGAGAGAGGTTTTTGGCCGTTCTGCCAGCATAGTGTCTACAAGCACACGCATAGGACGGGTACATTGCACAGTTTGCAGTACTGTTGCGAATTTGAACTTAGCTCCGGCTTGATACCTTGTCTGATCATGGTTGCGTCATAAACCTCCATGGTGAAAGAGGTACTTAAAATTTAGTGCCGTTTAAATAGACCGGTGAACACAAAATTTTAAGGCAAAGCCCTTCATCAGTCCTAACTGTGAAAGGGTTTTTCCGAACGGCAAGTTTTTTCGAGACACAGCTTGGTTGTGACCTTACGAAACGTCCATCATGGAGGTTTATGACGCAACCACGATCAGACAAGGTATCAAGCCTGGAGCTAAGTTCGAATTCGCAACTGCAATGTACTTGTGTCCACATCCCTTTGTGCTTGTAGACACTATGCTGGCAGAACGGCCAAAAACCTCTCTCTCGATTTGGCGAAGTTTGGCCTTGGTTTTTGGGGGTTTGATCGTGGGCGCGGTTTCTGATAGATTGTTTGTTGCGCATCGATATCATGATAACGCGTACAGCTCCTCATCACTTGAGAACTCTGAGTTGGACTTTAACCAGATGAACACTCTACAGGTCTGTCACTCGCTCGAGAATGAAACCAATTTGAGGTAGTTGGATAGATAAAAACATTTTGACAATAGATGAATCGATAGATGGATGCATGGGTGGATAAAGTATGCAACATGCTGAGTATTCAAGCTTTGAGCATCGTTTGCATATACTTCGCAATTGTCTGCAGGTAGCTCGCGACGGTAGTAAGAGCAAACGCAAAGGTCGAAAGACTGCAAGAGAGAACGATCAGGAGAGCTGGAGGGTTTCCGAGTTTAATCAAGAAGCAGATATTTAAAAAATCAATGTCACGCGTTTGGCTCAAGTATAAAGACATTGCAGTTCTGTTTTGATAACCTGTGGCGGCGACGTCCGTTGGAAGTTGAGAAAGAGCTCAAGGATCGGGTGTGTTGACTTGTGTTGGCAGGGTGCTCCCGATTGATATTCACTTGCGATAACGGCTGGGAAATTGCCTCCCAATATGAAAATGATGGGTAAGTCGCTCTCTTTAAGTTCAAGATAATCATTCGAGATCTAAGACCACAAACACGCACTGATTGCATAGAAACAAGTGACTCCGCTGGTAGTGTGAGTGGAGATATGTATACATATGTGTATCATCGCTATCGTCACTTTCATGTAATTCTTCTCTCTCTCTCTATAGATATATATATATATATATATTATATATATATATATATATATTTATATATATATATATATATATATATATATATATTATATATATATATATATATATATATATATATATATATATATATGTATATATATATATATACATAGCGAGTGCGACTGCGCCAAATGTGAGGATGAGTCTCAGTGGACTTGCCAAACTTGCGGTGGCTGTCCCACGTGTCCTTTGGATTGGCGTGCATGTAACGTGAGCGGTCGCTGACGGGCAGCTCAACTCTTGAACCCTGAAGCGTTTGAGAAGAGACTGGTACCCACTTGTAACCATGCTAATCGAAGCTTCATTGTGGTAATCGCAACAATAGAAGCCTGAAGTGAACCGAGCTCGAGCCGCTTCCGAGTCCAACACCAACGTACTTCAAGTGAATGCCTTGACGTTCACCCAAAAGTGTTTAAACGGTGACATCAAAAACTGACTTGAAAGTTAGAATGATGAAATTGTTAGAATTAGCTTCAAACATCGTTTACAAAATTAAACAGCTTCAAATGTATAAGATAATTTTGGTATGAGTAGTACTATCGGAATGACTACCGTACCGGACCGAAACATTAATATTGTGTTAAACTTTCTTCAAGTTTATTACTGTGGACATTCAAGTGGCAACCTATCCAACTTTGACCTCGTCGTTCTCCATCAATCGAAGTGATACGACTATGCTGAAGCCATCATTTGAAAGCTTAGGACAAGGGCTTTCTAACGGTGTGCTCTGCATGTTCGTACCTCAAATATTAATATTGATCGAGAAAAATGAGGTCAAAGTTGGGCTGCTTTTCCACTTGAATGTCCGCAGTAATACACTTCTATTTTTAGTTCCGTTACTTCATTTTTCCGTTTATTTATTAATATCAACTGTCATAACTTGTAGTTGTTACGTTTTCAACTGTCGTTAACAGATCAATTTATTTCACTTTAACAGCTAGCATTTTAGAAAGGCTTGACTATTGCATTTTTCCCATATCTGAAAACTTTTATTCCTTTGACCGCTATTTCCGGTCTCCAGTCATACTTTATTTCCTTGGATCGTGTTTTCCGGTTTCCGGTCCACGCACAAAGTAAAATGGTAAAACAAGTCAGGTAGGTTAGTTAAAATTGTAATACTGAACATATTTTCCTTTATTTTTCCACAGACTAACTTGAACAACTCCAACTGCTACACAACGTGTAGCACTTGAATACTATTCGTTAGTTCTCAGAATTTGCATTGTTTCGCAAGGGACAAGTAGTCTGTCAAGCAAGTGTACTAAATAAACTGGAATTGACCATCCCAGCGTCTTTTGGTACCTTCCCTGTTCTCGGAAGTATTTTGAGATTAAATGACAGCAGTGTGTGTATTCAATATTATATATATATATATATATACTATGATATATATATATATACATGAGGCGTCGCCTCATATATATATATATAATATATATATATATTAATATTTTACCGTGGGCCACACAGTTTGTAATTCAGTGCAATCAATACTAATAATATTAATAGCTTGAAGCTGATATTAATATATATTCACTGTTATTATTGTAGGCATCACCCCCCGGATAGCAGGTAAAAAGTACACTTTTTTGTGTCAGGTGCACCTAGTTTCTTTCCATTATTTCAATATCGTTTGGCCGGATTTGACCTAATCACATTTTAATCTTGGTCTGTTGCCGCTTTCTTTTGTGCGGTTTCACTGAGCTAATATAACGAGACATCATTCTCCTTTGGGGATTTGTGTTTGGTTGTATTACCGACTTTTTAACGAGCTATCTTCGGGGATTTTAACATTGGAGTCACCAGCACACTGCTGATTTCTTTTCTGGCTTGTCCTTTGACGGCAGAAGGAAAATTTGGGCTGACCTATCTCCATTGAGTAGGCAGACTCAAACAACAAATACTCCAACACATCCCCACACAAGCTCTTTTGCAAAACAATACGTCTAGGCGTTTGTGAGTAGGCAGACTCAAACAACAAATACTCCAACACATCCCCACACAAGCTCTTTTGCAAAACAATACGTCTAGGCGTTTGTGAGTAGGTGTCCCAGTACCCTCTCCACAGCCTTTATCCCTGTTCTCCCTTGAGGCAGATACCAGACATCTTTTCTGTTCTCCTGTTCTCCCTTGAGGCAGAGAGAGAGTAAGTCAACAGACGTACGAACAAACACTTACAGTGACAAACAAACTTGAAGGACACGAGCCTAGTACTCTCCCTCTCAAGTCTGTGCACTTAGTTGCCTCTCAAGTCACACACATCAGAGTATTTTTGCAAATCTCTGACTGTTTTTCGAAAGTAGGTCTGAACACCTATCCGACGACAACTCGACTTCTCAAGGAGTGCTTCTCAAGCCTCTTTGACACTATCTGTACGTAGGTCCTAGTACCTCATAACAGATACAACAACAAAAAGAGCAAAAGAGAAGAGGAGTGGAGAAGGAGATCAAATTTTCAGAGAAAGTCGTATAGACTACTTCTTTCTCACAAAAAAAAAAAAAAAAAAAAAAAAAAAAAAACACACACACACACACACACACATAAGACATAGAGGTGAGACACTCTCTCTCTATAATATCTTTTCATCTTTTCTTTCTATTCGTTCCCCAGAGACGAACAGAGCAAATACGGGGTAGAATCAGCTCTGTCCCACTCATATTCCCCCAGCGACCATGTCTGAAGAATGGACTGAGGATGACGGAGGGGCGAGTGCTCAAACCCCAGAAAATGTAAATACGCTCGTTGGCCCTCTAGGGGACGAAACGGATTTGGCAGGGCCTTCCTTTGACACAGGAGGAGCAGACAATCCAATGGACCAGGTCCAAGATGAGGGAGCGATGATGACGGAGGAGGAGAAGGAGAAGAAGGAGGAGGAAGATCAGTGGGTGGCCGAATACGCCAAACTAACTAAGAAGGAGTTTGAGAAGAAAATAGGGGAGCAGCAGGCCGGTAAATGGCTATATATTCCCCCAGAGATTCGATGGGGAGATCCCTTGAGAAAGGAGGATATCTGTTACCCCATCCCGAGTCAAGCTCTGCCTCTTGCAGCATTCCTCAGAGACGACGGTGCACAGTTACAGGTGCAACATGTCTCATATGGGGACCAAATGTCTTTACTGGAGCTACTCAACCTCATTTGGGGAGTGTTTGAGTGTGCTATACTCTATGGGTACCAGTCTGCGAAAAGTGTGCTGCCATGGAGGACCAGAGCACTGGTCAGGTTGCTTGATCCTGGTCAGGACATCGAAGGAATAAAGAAGGGAGAAAGAGAGTTTAAAGGCAAGAACCTGCGAGGGCAGCTTAATGTCATGGATGTGCCTTTGAAACTTATGGAGGCCAAGTTAATTGACTTTGGCAAACTCCAACAAACCAAATTTGGCAGAGACACTCACCCAGTCCTGCAGGAAATAGAAGGGGAAGTCGGAGGGGTGACGAAGCTGAAAAAGCTGCATGCGGCCTTTCAAAAGGACGATGCATGGAAGAGGTGGGCTCAGACGAAGGATCATACGATCTTGGAGCCGAAGCAGGCACTCCCTGCTACTAACAAAGCAACAGAGAAGGAGATGGCGGAGAAAACTCTGCTTCTTCGGAAGGCAGCCGAGCTCATGTCATTCTTTCATCATGCTCAAGACCTGCACATCAGGGATATAGCAACAGAAAACGAAAGGAAGGAGTTGGAGGCACAAATTGCATTGGCTAGGGCGACGGCAACAAGGCAGGCACTTTCCTCTGGAACTTTTCTGTCTCCCCCTAGTTTCGCCTCGCCAACCCATGCAGCCCCTCCCGCCTCTACGACTGGCTCAGCGCCTACCACTGTCATTGTCAACAATAACGACAAGAAGGACAGACAGGCTATCATGCAGGCCTTCCAAAAATATACCAAGTCCGATCCAACTGCTCTTACGCTGTATGCAGAGACAGCGAGTCAGAAGGATACGGATGCTGGCCTTCGTGACAAGCTCCGAAGGAGATGCTTGTATGAAGCAGCATCCAACGGACGAAACACAAGAGTATGAGGCGTTGTCCACCTTGTTGGACCCATCAATCCTTACACAAGGGTTTGATGTAGCGGCATACAAAACGTTGCGAGCGGGAGTGGTGTCGGCTAGAAAGACCACCACAGACCTGCAATGCACGGTGCCAGTTGCCGTCCTCTTGCAATATTTTAAAACTCATGGGTATCAGCACCTGTGCACTGGTACTTTGATTGGGTTCGAAATTTTTCAAGAGGTGAACACAGGGTTAGGCGATAGCACGAGGTTGGCGGCGATCCTCACGGAGGTCAGCGCCAAGTACGGGCTCTTTTATAGCAGGAAGTCCATCATTCTGTACTTCTTGAGCGCTTTGTGTGCCAGACACCCGAGCAAGCTCGCACGGCTCATTCAATCATGTCCGTCCTTCAAGGCGGTGAAGAAGGGGGACTTTTTGGAAACCAATATATACGAGAAGACTGTTGCGGCTACTCAGCCGGACGACCTGTTCAAGGAGGTGCTCGACGCGTGTTCCAAATTGGACACTGCCACTGAGTCACTCTCCAGTACCACGACACAGGGGGTTGTAGGTGCCCAAGCAGCACATGCAACTCGGGTGGCAGGTCTGAAGAGAGGGAGAGATGAGAAGGTACCTTGTTACCGCTATTTCTCATACATGACGTGCAAGAAGGAGCAAGAGCTTGGCTTAGGCAACTGCCCATACAGCCATGACTCTGATGATGTGAGGATGCGAAATACCTTCTTGCGAGAGCTCAAAGGCAGCAGAAGGGGCACATACTTCATGTACAAGAAGGAGTTGGAGGAGAGGAAGTGGAGTGCAAATATGGTCGACGATGCGGAGTTCCGCGGGGCCATCATTTCTTTCCTTGAGAAGATGCAGAAGAAGGAGGCGAAAGAACAACAACAGGGCCGACCAGTGGCGCCGACAAGAGGAGGAGGAATGAGAGGATCGTCTCGAGGGTCCCGAGGGACGCAAAGAGGAGGAGAATGGGAGGTCGAGGCCACATGGGCTATCGTCCAAGTGGAGGCTGGACCCCAACGAGGACCCCAACGCGCCCTCCCAGAGAAAGCGGATACTGGAATAGCTCTAGCTCCAGTTCCAGCTCCAACTATCCCCAGCAGGCATATGCCGCTGCGAGTGGGGACCAACAAGACGCTGGCACCGACCCAGGTGATCGTATTGAAGTCTTAGAATGACGGGAGGAGAAGGGGAGAAGGGGACAAAAACTGTTCTTTTTAATCCAACAGTCACGGTTATGCCTGCTGTTGTTGAACAGAATACGATCAGTCCCGTACCTCCTAGACGTGAAGTTGAAGGCACACAGCCTCAAAAGCCTCAAGGTAAGCATTTGCTAGTCCATCCTTCGAGAGCTAATATGATAAATGATGCAAATAGGAAGGCGAAGAAGGCGATGGAGGAGAGGAAACCGAAACCGAATGCTGGGCCTTCGCCTGCAAAGAAACAGCGGGTCGTTTCGCCGCCGACGGACTCAATAGTCTCTACTGTAGACACATGTACACTCAGTGTACCAGACTCTGTCTCACAGACACCCGAGATACCGGAAGACCCGGATACTCGAGAGGCTAAGCTAGAGAGGAAGGAGGAGGAACGAAAAGAGGACAAGGAACTTGAGCTTAGACTCAAAACCTTAGAACAAAAAATTCATGTGCTAGCGGCTAGTTTACACAGACCGGACGTGCTATGCTACACTAACCTCTTTTGAAACTTTACAAACCACATTGAAAGTTGGTAATGATACGATGGCGAATATTAATATTGTCGGCGGAAGTTTTTAAACTGTCACCGGGCATGGGTGGACAAAAACACTAGAAAAACAAAGGGGACCCTAAAAGGGGTAGGCAGCCGTACAGAAATTACGGGCATCGTTACATTAATTTTTAAATTGACATCCGGTCGAGTATATCGTGCGGACCTCTATGTTGTCCCCGATTACCACGGTTCAATCCTGCTGTCGTATGACCAATGAGCTACGATGGGGGCTGTGATCGATTGCGCCGCACGGCGGTTAATTTATGGAGTGAAGAGAGGAGAGGAGGATATTAATCCGATGACCGCTACTGACTCCTACGAGGCTTTTGAGCTGAGTCTAGCAACGGAGATAAAAAAGTTGGCCTTCGTACATGAGGTAACTGAAGCCTATGTGCACCCCTATGTCACAGTGCCGGACGAACTGTCCTGGACCGACAATTGGGAGACGGAGATGCAGGCGTATACGGTTACGATTCCCGCATGGGACAAAAAGTCTATTGATGACTTAATCGTAGCGCGTAATGAGGAGATAATATGTGTTGCGAAACAGTGCCCGTCGTTGGCCAGATTCGCAGAAGGTGGTGGGGCAGATGTCCATATTACTAATGGCTACTGTTACCACGCAAAGATGTCAGATGAAAAGAGAGAGGCGTTTGTGCCAAGGAGGAAGGGGCGTATCCCCGATACTCCAGCGGATGACATTAAAACTTTTATTACTAACTTTTGGGGTGACGTGCCCACCTGGCCGCGCTCATTAACGGAAGTGAAAAGGTGTTTGCGGACTCTGTTTGAGAGCAACAAGCCGTACTCTGTCATTCTGCCATACAATGAGAAGGCGATATGGGCACAGGAGATAAGGGACCGGCTTATTGATCATCCTATACCGGTGCCCTCCCGCAAGCAACAATTAGTGGTGGCTTGTCGACTCGGGTCTCGTGAGCAGAGCAGTGCTTACAAGCAGAAGCTCAGAGCCCAGGACAAGTTGAAATTAATACCTCAAGCCTTCACATGCTTTGATGGTTTTTACACCCGTAAGGCTCCGATACAATACGCGAACCTTATTGATATGCTTGTCGGAATTGGCCATGACGATGAGCCGGACACAGTCACGTATGAAAGAACGGGACTAGACGATTTGTCGGAGGAGGATATGAGTTTGGAGGAGGACTTAGCGCCCCTCAAGGAGCATAAGAAGATGTCGGAGGAAGATTTCCAAGCGGTGGCGCGGAAAATCCTAGAAGGAGTGGGCACGGAGAGAGAAAAAGAGCTTCTCAAAGCTAAGATGGAGGTGTATAGAGAAATTTTCGACCCTCCTCGGGCAGGTGGTGTAAAGTCTGAGGACTTCACTGCAGTCATTTACAAGATACCGGGTGCGGAGCCATCTCCGGCACCACGGAGGGCAAATTTGAGCATACATGAGGCGAAGATAGCGGAGGAGAATGTAAGGCAGTTGCTCAATGAGGACTTTATTGAGAGATCTACATCTCCAATTGTCTCTCAACCGAAAATCGTCCCTAAGCCAGGAGGAGAATGGCGTTTGACGATCAATTATGCCCGTGTGAATAAGGTGCTAGAGGAAGAGAGAAATCCTCTGCCGACAGTAGAAGAGGGCAGAAGAGTGCTGCGGAATGCTAAATTCTATTCGGTCATCGACCTTAAGAACGGCTTCTGGCAGATACCACTGGACGAGAAATCCAGATGGCTGACTGCATTCGTTGTCGGTATGGAAATATACCAGTGGAAGGTCTTCCGATGGGACTTAAACAGGCCCCGGGACTCTTTCAGAAGGCGATGCAGAAGATGCTGAGCGGTCAATATGACGACCAGTCGGCGGATGGTTTTATGAGAAGGAGAGGACAGAAGGCGAGAGAATATGCATTTTGCTACATCGATGACATCATCGTATACTCTAACACAATGGAGGAGCATATCAATCATTTGTCAGACGTCTTCAGGCGCATCGGCGCGTTTGGCCTGAAATGCAACTTAAAGAAATGTCAACTCGCCAAGACAAGTGTGACGTATTTGGGTTACGAGATTTCTCATAATAGAGTCTCGATATCGCGCGAAAAGAGAGAGGAGATCGTGAGTAGACAGTTGCCAAGGAATCGCACGGAGTTACACTCTTTTCTTGCGATGGCACAGTACTACAGCCAGTTCATACCCATTGGGGTGCAACTCGAGCTAAGTTGGAGAAGATGATTGATTTCGGAGACTTTGAGAAGTGGGATGAGGAGGCTTTGCAAGCGTTTAATACGCTCAAAGATCTCATTTATAAAGATCCCAAGGACGGCGGATTAGTACTTATGATGCCCGACTTTACGAAGCCGTTCGTAGTCGACACAGATGCATCTAAGTTCGCGATCGGTGCGGTGCTGCAACAAGAAGATGAGGAGAAAAAGTTGCGCCCGATCATGTTTATTAGTAGAAAGCTGTGTGCGGCGGAGCGAAATTACTGCACGCGACAGAGAGAGGCGTTGGCAGTAGTATGGGCTCTCAAGAGGCTCAGAGAATACCTATGGGGAGGACCTCTATTCACGGTTAGGACCGATCATCATAACCTTCTTTGGTTGATGAATCATGAACAAGCCGGCCGTTTGGCGCGGTGGCAAGCTTTCTTGTCATGTTTCAATTTCACGATGGTCTACTTACCGGGAAAGCGAAACGTAGTCGCTGATAGCCTTTCCAGGCTAGAGTTTCAGTCAGAGGTGTCGGCTCTCGTATCATCAGTGGTGATGATAGATCTGTCCACGGACAAGGTGTACGAGGTAAGCCACATAGAGACGATGCAGATGGCAAGAGGCGTTCGTTATGACCGCACGGGTCTACGATATAGTCCTCAAGGCCCGGATCATGGCATATGCTGTGAGGCACATGTTCTCGAAGACGCTGAGTGGTCTTATGAGGCATATGAGAACGCGAAGGCGAATATAAAAGAGGAGGAGGAGACGACTGAGGTCTGTACTGAACCTCCGCAGGAAAATCGAAGCGAGCTTGATGAAGACCCAGAAAGGGTAGGAGTAAGGTTGGAGGACGGTACTGTCCATATCGCCTCGCCTACCGCATGGAGGCAACAACAGGCGACGGATCCGGAGTTCAAGGAGCTCATAACGTTATACAAGAGCCCTAATGAGCTTAAAAAGACTCCGCAGATCAAAGATCAGATGAAGGAGATGGCGTGGAGAGATGGGCTATTGTGGTACAAGGGCCAGCACGGCAAATTTGCGTCACGCCAGATAAATGGACTCTCTGGGTACCAGAGAAGTTGAGGCGCTTTATATATGTCGCTGCCCATACTGCCCCTTGCTGGCACATCCGGGTCGACAAAGAACCCATTGGTTCATAGCGAGGCGATTTTGGTGGAAGGGGATGAAGGAGGAGATAGACAGAGAAGTGGACGCATGCATCCCATGCAAGACCACAAAGACACCGCTGAAGGCGAATTTTGGCCTGATCGGTACATTCCCTTTACACGCCGGGATGTTTGAATTCTTACACATCGATCATGTGGGACCTTTCCCCGAATCGGCCGAAGGGTACAGATACCTTCTTACTGCCATTGATCGAGCCACCAATTATGTGTGGGTTGTTCCTGTTAAGGACGTTACAGGCAAGACAACTGCGGAGGCTCTGATCGACAGGATCGTCTCGCAGATCGGAGTGCCTAGAAAGATATGTTCTGATCGAGGTTCTGACTTTAATAATGAAGTCATCGACAGAGTATCTAAGTACTACGGGATGAAATGGCAATATGTTACTGCCTATAACCCGAGAGCGAATGGCAAGATCGAGCGGGTACATAGACCCCTCAAAGCCTCGCTTAAGATGTACTGTATGAAAAAGGAGAATCAGAGAGCCTGGGTGGAGGCAGCACCTTCATTTGCCTTTGCAATGAACTGTCTACCCTCATCGGCACTAGGAGGAGCCAGAAGCTCAGTCTCGCCATATCAATTGGTTTACGGCCGAGAGCCTAGTATCCCAACCTCGCTTCTGCACCCAAAGGATACTTGGGCAGATGAGGATGAGTTGTTCGGGATGAGACTAAGAGCGAAGATGGAGGCGGAGCAAATAGTTGCGGCGCACAGGGAGGCGGAGCGCAGAAAGACTGATGCACAAGTAGTGCGACAAGCGCACTTAGATCAAGTCCGTTTCCAGGTTGGGGATATTGTACTCCTGTACCATCCTCAAGTACCCAAGGGGGTTAGCTCTAAGCTGTTTACCCACTGGAAAGGACCATACCAGATCATGGATCAGATGGGACCTCTGAACTATAAGATCAGGGGTAGAGGGAAGGTGCAAATCGTGAATGTTCGAAGGCTGATCAAATATGACCCCTTCTTACTTGAGGATGAATCCGTTGAGGAGGCGTTGAAACGGATGAAGGAGGATTTCAAAGAGGTACCGCCTATCAATAAGGAGAATACCTTAGAAGAGGAAAATGCCTATCGGGCACCAGTCTCGGAGAAGGAGGAGACCGAGAAGGAGACTAAGAAAGGCTCAAACCGCAAAAGCGCGGCGGGGACTCAGTCTAAAGCCCCCATAGTCCGCGGCGGTACGAAGGAGAAGTTCACGGAGGCGCAGATGACGAGAGTACAAAACGATCTTATTTTTGACCAACCGAGGAAGGTGGCGAGGTCGACGCGAGCGGCGGATGTTCATGGAGGAGGAGGGGAGAAAGACACTAACCCAAACGCGGGTAATGTGTACATTCGCCATGCGCGGTGGAAGGAAGGCGAGGCGATAGCGACCATCAAGTGGGTCCAAGACGCTTTTTATCTGATGCGACCGGCAGAACCTCATGTTGCCGATGACACTCTCTCAGATCTTTATCTCATGCGAGCTGTAGCAGTCCCGCAGACTACGCGGGCAGCACGGACATCGAAGAGATCCTTAGCAGCAAAAACAATACAACCGGTACTCCATTTCTAGACAGAAAGATAGACAGACACACACACAGTACATACAGGTCAGGCTGGTTGATTCTGTAGTATGTCTGTCTGTCTGTGTCTGTCTGTCTGTGTCTCTCTCACTCTCTCACACACACACACTCTCACTCTCTCTCTCTCACTCTTTCTCACTCTCTCTCTCTCACTCTCTCTTGCACCCGCGATATCTCTGGCTGGTTAATTCATTTTAACATATTTGACTATTAGGCAAATATGATAAATCTCTTTCTCTCTCT
>WBZZ01002439.1:65000-81370 GCA_019918135.1 Paulinella micropora | reverse complement strand
GAAGAAGAACAAGAACAACAAGAAGAAGAACAAGAACAACAAGAAGAAGAACAAGAACAAACAAGAAGAAGAACAAGAACAACAAGAAGAAGAAAAAAAAGAAGAAGAAAAACAAGAAGAAGAACAAGAAGAAAAACAAGAAGAAGAACAAGAAGAAGAAGAAGAAGAAGAAGAAGAAAAGAAGAAGAAGAAGAAAGAAGAAGAAGAAGAAGAAGAAGAAAGAAGAAAGAAGAAGAAGAAGAACAAGAACAAGAAGAAGAAGAAGAAGAAGAACAAGAAGAAGAACAAGAAGAAGAAAGAAGAAGAGCAAGAAGAAGAGCAAGAAGAAGAGCAAGAAGAACCAGAAGAAGAACCAGAAGAAGAACCAGAAGAAGAACCAGAAGAAGAACAAGAAGAAGAACAAGAACAAGAACAAGAACAAGAACAAGAACAAGAACAAGAACAAGAACAAGAACAAGAAGAAGAAGAAGAAGAAGAAGAAGAAGAAGAAGAAGAAGAAGAAGAAGAAGAAGAAGAAGAAGAAGAAGAAGAAGAAGAAGAAGAAGAAGAAGAAGAAGAAGAAGAAGAAGAAGAAGAAGAAGAACAACAACAACAACAACAACAACAACAACAACAACAAGAAGAAGAACAACAACAAGAAGAAGAACAAGAACAAGAGATAGGTAGATAGATAGATAGATAGATAGATAGACCAGATATATATAGATAGATAGATAGATAGATAGATAGATAGATAGATAGATAGATAGATAGATAGATAGATAGATAGATAGATAACAAGAACAAGAACAAGAAGAACAAGAACAAGAACCAGAACAAAGACAAGGACAAGGACAAGGACAAGGACAAGAACAAGAACAAGAACAAGAACAAGAAGAAGAAGAAGAAGAAGAAGAAGAAGAAGAACACACACAGAAGAAGACAAGACAAACGAAGGTTGTTCTTTGGGTTGGAACAAGAGTCCTTCTTGAAAAGGGAAAGGAATAAGGTGATCCATTGGGCAGAGCCCAGAAGGATCATCGAAAACCTTTTGTACTTTTTCTGTTGTGTCATCAGAAAGGTGGTTACAGAGTTGCAGGAAATTTGTTGTGTATTGCCAGGGTGCACACGTACACATCGTCTGGCTTGGCAGAAGGAGCAGCAAGGCTTCCCCCGACAGAGGGGGAGGGTGAGTCCACCAAACCTTTGACTGTTTTCGGTTGATTGTTGCATTGTGGGTGAGTTGGTGGTTGTGTTGTATAACATCGTGCTTGACACAAGCATTGACGACACTGTGTACAGAACACACTACAACACAAACAAACACAACAGCACACTTACACAACACGAGAACATACGACTCTGCTCGTTTCAACCCTTCAGGGGCACACTGAACATTGCGTGGATAGGCTTTACAACGAGATCATTCATCGCAATAAAACTAGACATGTCTGAGGACGCAGACGGTAACGACACGCCCGCCACAGGCGGCGGTTTTACCACTCCCGCAAGGGGAGGAGGCAGAGTACAGGAGGAACCTGTCCCTCGCTTCCTCCGGAGAGGGCCCGACAATGGGCTGCTAATTCCGGCTCGTGCAATTCAAACGAAGGTAGTGCTGGACCGATACCAAGGCCCAGCAGAGGGATGGCCAAGCAACCCTCTAGATGACAAGGAACATGGGACAAGTCTAAACGACAACTCGATGCATCTTTTCCCGAATAATATGTACGAGGAGGCGACTTGGTACAGGTGTATGTTCAAGGAGCCCTCGATACAAGGGGCTATTGGACTAATGCATTTGTTCAATCCAAGCCTTACCAAATGGTACCGCTACCATACATCATGTTATGGACCTCTACAGGGTTCTAGCAACCGTGCGTGACTCCTTATTAGACGATGCGTGGCAGATAAACCACCAAAGGTATCCAGCTTTGCTGAATACCTTATTCGTCGAGAAAAAGGATTTGCAACCCTCTCTCACTTTTCCTTTCACACAGGACCCAGATAAAGAACTAGCTATAGATACAAAGTGGCCCAACTCTGCAGGGTTGCTGGTTTTTATCTCGGAGATACAAGCTTGGAATATAGTCTCGGCACGCAACCTAAGTGCTGCGGTTGCAATTTGGAATCTCACCCTCACAGAGCACAAGAGCTGGAAAAAACAGCTTTTCCCCTCTGAGGACGATTCAACAGCAGCTGCCCAAGCCCGGGACACCCTTAACGAGCTGCTTGATACAATCGAACAGCATCAGTGGACCTGGGTGAGTAGGATTGCAACGAAGTTTAAATACTTCAAGGCCAACATGGTGTTTGAGAAGACTATTAGAAGTGGTAAAGCGGTGGAAAAGAAAATCACTCCCCGTCCGGCGGTCAGGCTCTACTGGTGCAATTTCCTCGCTATGTGCGAGTTGGTGGCACAGACCATCAGTGACATCCTCCGAATTCGCCTAGCAAACGAGGTTCATGTCACATATGGCAATAATGGCAGAGCAACCGTCGTCCCAGAGGGAACGACATTCGTTTTCTTTCACAGGACGGTAATTTGTCCCGCCCCCGGGAAACAATGGGGGTGACCGACCTCCAAACACCACGGAACAACAAAAGACTGCGAACGACAAGTTGGTCGAACGAGCTCTGACTCGGCTCGACAAGGCCACAACTTTCGACTATGGCAAGTATAACCCGCAAGTTAATATCGATTATGGCGAAGGTATCTTGCTTTTGTTGGGCTATACTTGTCTAGACAGCACGATTGGGCAGTTCAGCCTAACCGCTGCTGACACTAAACAGATATTAGCCAACAAAGCCAGTCGTTGGGCATCACAAGACTTGTTAACTCACAAGTGGCCACAATGGGATGAGGAAGCGAGTCGATTGATCCAAGGGGAACAATTAAAGCCTCCCATGCGACCTCATTACCTGCTCAAACAATTTGTAAAGGGAGCCAACTGGTGCTTCATGTGCGACCCGGTTATCGTCGCCGACCTGGTGTCGGCAATAACACAACTTATGTGGGAAGCCGATGTGCCACACAACTTCCACAAAAGTTGATCACGCCCCTTGTTTGTGCGGATTTGGCGATGTTACTGGTGGCAGTCCTTAAGGGCATCGCTAGAGCAACGACCACCAAAGATCGAACAACAGGGGAGAGATACATTCGAAACGTCTTGTCACAGGCACAAGATGCCGATGACCGCGCATTCTCGCTTCAGAGTTTTCGCGTTGACCGATTGGTCGAATTATCCGCGTGGGATGCAACTTTTGTGAAGAAGATCTTCGGCCCTAAATAGGACAAGGACGAACGTATGCGGAGAGCGAACATCTTGCTGCAAGCCATGCAGGCTGTAGGATTGTCGTTGCCTGATCATCAGGCCAAGGCAAACGAACCACAGTTCGACATACTGTCCTTCGTCACATCCACCTCATGGGGAGTCCACTCTTATACGGCGTCCAGCTCCTATCAGAGATCCCCCTCGAGTTCACCTAACCCATACTGGTCATCGTCGTCGAGCTCATCGAGCTCCTCGAACCCGTATTGGGGCCAGGGGCCGCGACATTCTCCAAACCCATACGCATCTACGTCTTCTCCAGCGGGGGGTAGCCCTAACCCATATGCCCAACAATCCACTTCGGGGTTTCATTCTCCACCACCGGTGGGCTTGACATCGCCACCGCATACTTACCAAGCACCACAGTTTACCATGCCCATCTACTCACCACCGCCCTTACCACCCCCCATGTTACCTCCCACACCACTGCCGGTTAGCCAGACACAAGGGGCCCCGCCCCCACGTCAGCCGGCTACAAAGAAAAAGAAAACACGTACAATCCCACTGCAAACCAATCAACCTCTCAGCTCATTAGCCATCGATCCTGGTCCGGCTCATTGCCCGTACGGGATGCAGAGGTTAGACGAACTTGGCAACCCGCCAGCGATCAAGTCTAATACTTTGTGTGATTATTTTCATCACGCACTGGCTTTTAACTGCTTACCAGAACGTCGATTTTGGGTATGGCCCTGACTCATGGGAAAGTCGTGTCAGCGATGGCACACAATCCCGGGCACTCCACAGCACCCAATAGCGATGAGGCGGTACATACGCCGATACAAGGCGGGAGAGTCGAAGGTCAAAAGGCCGGAAGATGGCGATTGGGTGCCCTGCCCGAAACAGCAGGCACACATGAACTTGCCATTCCCGTACGTTGACGAACACGGACGGGTCTCTCTGATGCCAAACGGGTACGTGGCGAGTTGGTGCGCCGCCTTCGATGTGAAGCCGAAATGCTCAAGAGCCAATTCCCGGCGGCAGACAAGTTCGCGGCATACATGCCCGGGCAGGAGTCACTCCTGAGCCAGATGGGTAAGCCCACAGCACGCAAACGCAAACGCAAGCAACACGTCACATGTGTTGTGCAGGCCAAGGCCAGCCAGCAGGACACAAGTCCTACAAGAAGCTCAAACTCAAGTCCTAGACAATCAACGGAAGGGACACACCCCGGGGCACGTAAGCGGATGCGTTTTGCACACCCATTGGAAACGATAGCCACCGCAGAGGGTGATGGATTAGTTGTCGGGACAGGCGCAGTAGTAACAGAAACAGTAGTTAATAGGGTGATGGTAACGGAGGCCACACCAACGCCAGGTCAGGTGACACAAGCCGATATCGAGTCACCGACTGCTAGGGTTGCTGTGTCCCCACCCGCACCAGTAGTAGATAAGACAGTAAGAATGGAGGCTACACCAACGCCAGGTCAGGTGACGCAAGTCAGTATCGAGTCACCGACGGCTAGGGTTGCTGTGCTCCCTTCTACACCGCAAGTAAATAGTATTGCGGGGGTCACAGACCCCTCGATCACAGTCAATAGTACTGCTACGGCAGGGGAACAGAGGGGCACAACAGTAGTCGTGGCCGTACACCTTCACCTGAGGTGACGACCTTCCGCAACGACCCACCTTGTCTTCGGGTCACCCATCTGGCTTTCCGCAACAAGCCGTCCACCTTGTCTTCGGGTGGAGATGGGTGAGGGTCCGCCTGTCGTTAGCCAGATGGGACCAACACCCTTGGTGGACCCGGACAAGCTTGGCGATGCCCTGCGTCGGATGGCGCGCAGGTATGCTGAGATGGAGCTGCAACAAGCACTCATCTCGACAGCCGAACCCAGGACCTCCCTGTAGCGGAGGCAAGGGACATGAGCTACACCCGTCTATTTTGGCGGGAGCTCAACGCCCACCTGGCCACCGGTAACGATAGCATGGCACAAATCACCTTCGCGGGTAAAAGATTTATAGATAAATTCGGAGAGTTATTCGATTTCACGCGCGAGGGGAAGCTCGGATATATCAGGGGTGCTAACGACGGAAGAAGTGCGATCATTGGTCGTATTCCGTTGACGGTGGAATCCCGACTGGCATCACATACACAATACACGTCTTGGTGGTGCCAGATTTCCCGGGAACAATATTGCTGGGTAAACCTGATCTGAAGATGATGGAAGCTCAGCTTTTATTAGGGCAGGATGTTATTAGGTATGGAAGGGGCCGACATGTGGCGGAATACCCCATACTTAACCCTAGTCCAGAACGTCCAGATCACCCGTATAGGGGGAGAGCGCAGGTGACCTTGACCCCACCCGCACCCCCCATACCGCATGATATACGGACACAGCAGCGTGTTACGCCCGCTGGCACAGCATGGGTTTACACGAATGTTTATGTCCCGGAGCTGACCGGCCCATGGACGGGCTTCGAGGATTTAGCAGCTGAGCGCGAGGCCCAAATCTTGCTGCTGTGGAAGCAGGATGAATCATGGCACGGCTTTGACCAAACCTACCTATATGGGGGTGGGCAGAAACGGCCACATGAATTCATAAGGGTCAAATCGAGCTTGGTTTTCCATGCATCTAAACGCCTCAGAGGACGATAATGTGATGGAAAAGTTAAAACTATGGTATAAGGGATCGGAGCCCATACAGCCCGAGAACCTGTCGAAGGTGCCGAAACTCCTGGCTGACAGGTTGGATCGGGGCGAAGACATCACCATTATACTCCCGATACACCCCACCGTGATGTGGTGGAGGGATGTATTGGATAGGGTGGTCGATGACCCAATACCGATACCTAATCGACAGGCTAAACCACTCATGGCATTCCAATTAGGATCAAGGCAGGATGGTCTGGCATACAGAACCAAACTACGGACCCGAAAGGTGGATGACATGCGGGGAACCAGAAACCGGTCGAAGAGATCATCGACGAAGTTGTGGCGCGACAGTCAGGGTCACCAGACTTTGTTCGGGATCTCAAGGCTCAGTTTCTGAAGAATAAGACACTTTTTGGACCCCTTGTAGCCGGCGGCGTGACGCACACTGCTGCTAAGATAGAGCGACAAGTGGGACAGACGATGCCTCGTCTGCGGATCGCGCCTCAGTTACAAGGAGGAGCAGATCTGCGAGGAAATGATCCAAGATATGTTGGCTAAACGGCTAATAGAACAGTCATGGTCGGAGCGATCACCGGTTCGGCTTGCGCCAAAGCCGGACGGCAAGCAACGATTTTGTATCAATTACACAAGGCTCAATAAGATCATCAAGTGCGTTGAGGCACCAATCCCCCGTATGCGGGATGGCCTCAATCGACTCCGGGATGCTAAGTTCTTTATAAAGTTAGACTTGAAGAATGGATTCTGGAACATCCCTTTGGATGTGGAGAGTCGGGCACTGACGGTCTTCGCCGTCGGCGGGAGACTGTACCAGTGGACAGTCCTCCCGATGGGATTGAAAACTGCCCCTGCTATCTTTCAGGATTGCATGAATCAGGCTCTGTCCGACCCGAGAACATACGGGACGACTGGCCCGATGGCAGTCGGAGCTGGCCTTGTATGATTTCACCATCGAGTACATTAAAGGTAAGAAAATACGGTCCCAGATAGCCTGTCACGGATGCCTCGGATGAAAGGCTCCATAGGCGACGGATTAGACCGCTTTGCATTAGAAACTCCCACGGCCGTGCCTAGTCGGATGGACAGCCGATGATGACTGGATGGCCATGGAACATACAGCAGATTTCAAAGACACGTTGCCGGCGGGGATGGTATACATGGCCACCAACGCGCAAAGCTGGACACCGGGATATAGACCCGATTCTCAAGCTGAACTGTTGGACCAGCTGCAATGCATACGTCGCGTATGCTGCGCGCAACACGAAGCTGAGGACTGGCAAGACCTGCTGGAGGAGATCGACACCCAGTCGGACATCCTCAGCGAGGGGGATATAAAGCCGGGTCAGACCATGAACATGAACACTCCTTTAACGCATTATTCGCAGATAAGACGCAGTCGTTCTGGGTACCCCACCATGTTCACCCTGAACGGTCGGCGATTATCGCGGCTGCCGAGCAAACACACCGAACAGGGGGGCCTATAAGCCTAGTCACCAGTGCTCTCCAGATGGACGACATGGATATGACGGTGGCGAGCCCCGAGGTGTTTGGTCAGTTGGCGAAGAGCTCTAATGAATGGGGCCCCTTCATTGCTCACGCTATTGACCAGATAGCAAATCCTGAGACGAGAGAAATAAGAGCCCTTAAGAAAACGATGACCTGGCATGATAACCTCCTGTGGTATAAGGGAGCAGGCGGTAAGTGGGAAAAGACTCCTTCGAAGTGGACACTGTGGGTACCAACCCAGTTACGCAAGGCGATCCTTTTAGCCACTCACCGCTCTGCTCTCAACTCACACACGGGAAGGGATAAAATGTCATGGTTTATTTCACGCAGGTTTTGGTGGCATGGCATGCAGAAATCCATTCCCGACACAGTCGACACATGCAAACACTGCAAGCAAACCAAGACACCACACAACAACGCTCAGAGAGGCCTTTATGGCGAATACAAGCTTGTCGAGAACCTATTCGAAACTTTGCATGTTGATTACGTAGGACCGCTGCCGCGAGCGGACACCCACAATTATCGGTACATCCTGACAGCCATAGACCGCTTCTCGAATCATGTGTTCGCGGTACCAGTTGTGGAAAAGGATGCGGAATCGACATGCGAGGCCCTGGTCGACCATGTCTTCCGATATACCGGAGTGCCGAAAAATGTGTACAGCGATCGGGGATCGGAGTTTACAAACGAACTCTCCGCTCGGCTGTCCACAGTGTGGGCTTTAAGTGGAAATACGTAACTGCATATTCACCAGAGAGCAACTGCAAAATCGAGAGGGTCCATAGACCGCTCAAGGCCGCGCTCCAGCAGTATTGTCGCGATAATCAGCACATATGGCATAAGGCCTTACCGTCTTTTGTGCTCTCCATGAACAACACCGCATCGAGGGAATAGGGCGGAAAAGCCACGGGCGCTTCCCCCAATCTCCTGGTATAAGGGCAGCACTTGAGGATTCCGGAGGAGCTGGTGTTACCAAACCTCCCGGAAGGGGGCTTTTTGGAGCATGATGGCCTGTCGCCTACGAGTCATGGCGGAAGCCAGACACTACGTAATGAAGGCGCGGGAGGCCGAAGAGGCTCACAAACAAAACCAGCAGATGCCGAACAAAGTCAAGTATGAGTCGGGGGAATACCATAAAGGGGACTTAGTCTTCCTGTACGTACCCTAGGTACCCAACTTGGTTAGCGTCAAACTCTTCCCGATGTGGCAAGGCCCTTACACTGTTGTAGAACAAGTAGGTGCTTTGACATACCGAATACAGGGAAAGGGTAAGACGCTAGTAGTACATGTACGGCGGCTGATGCGTTTTAACCCCATGCTGGATCGTAACGAAACGATGACAGAGGCAGTACACAAGCTGGAACACAGTTTACGTCCTTCGCCCAAGCGCCGAGACAAGACGGCCGAGGCGAAAGAGAACCCGACACAACCCTTACCTGCCGTAGCCGAGGGGAATGATCCGAATAATAACGAAGCCGAAGAAATCGCGGCTGAACAAGCCGACGCTTCCGAGGGGGACGTTATCGCGCCAGGACCGACCAACCACCTGCAGTCGGAACAGGAGGAGAAGGTTGAACCGGTGCCGAGACGACGCCCACCAGCTGAATCAAAGCTGAGGTCGGCCAACGACGTGAAAACCATGCACTGGCACGTCGGAAAGATATACCTTCTTCGGCCACCAGAGGCACATGTCGGCGACGATTGCCTCAACGATTTCTTCCTCATGAAAGTGAGAGAATGGGAGCCGCAGACTCGGGTCACGCGCACAAGCAAGGCAATCAAAGCCGAGCCGCCCGTACTGCAGTTCTATCGATCACACCAGGACCTCGACGAGCCGGAATTGCGGACTTTTTATCCGGTATACCGCGACTCCAACCAGGTCGAAACGTTCTGGAAAGGCATCACGGACAAGTCCGAAGGCTACACGCCGTGGCAAATACAGGCGTGGCCTAGGATGGTGCTGGATTACCCATTCGATCTACAGCACGGTCGAATCCCCCTACGGGTGTGGGATGAGATAGTAGCCGAGGGCATAGCGACCCATTTCATCGGGGCACCACCACCAGGCAAATATAAGAAAGCCAAATTAGGGCAGGCGAAGAGGCGCAAGCTAGCCTAGCCCAGCATACCGTGTGACACCTCACAAGCATAGTTAACGCTGGTAGTATGCGAGATCCAAAGACCAATACTGGGTAGCAACAGTAAGAAACTAGCCATAGGAAAGGGACACGGCTTTGGACTCCATATCTGTTAAAATACTACCTAAGTCCATTCTTTTTAGAGATAGCAAAAGAGAGCCTAACATGACATGATACACGGGAAAAGACCCTGCCTTACCCTCCGTGATGTGCGACGGCCCTGAAGGTATCTTGACGGGCTAGTAGTTGGTGTTCCACCAGGGGTCGGAATAGCTTCGGGCTAACCATGTTGACGCGCAGCAATGCCCGTTGACATGGTTGGCATTGCACATTATACCCACCTCCTTTCGAGTTGCACACCCGCCTCCCGCGGCAATGGCATCAGTGGTGTATGATAAGTTATTCCCCACAGAGTGTCTTAGACATTATGCTCGCTCTTGTTTGCTCTTTATTTGGATGGAAGGGGCTCTAAGGCACCCGACGGCCCTACGTATACACATAAGCATATCTATACCACTAAGAAATATAACATGTCCCTATTTACATACCGCCGCAAATCGCGCAGTACGGCGAGGGCAGAACACGCGGACGGCAAAGATGACCGGAGCATGGGTGCACCCGCGTTGTCACGCTGTTGACCAGCGTTTGGAAACGAGCAGAGAGTCGAACACCGACACGAGAACAACACACATAGCACATTGCTCGTTGTGCTTGGGCTGACATACAGATATGTACATACGAACTCATGGACATATACGTGATATAGGCACCTGGCGGTGTATGTTTGGCACCGAACATCTGGTGGAGCAGTATCTCGGATTCCTCCTGGCGTGCGTGGCTTCGGTCCTGGTGATACTGATAGTACACCTAGGATTACAGGCGATCGCGGGAGAAGGGCAACGGCTCCCTCCATCCGCGCGGGATAGTCCGGCGGGAACGACCCCGGCAGCTAGCCCGGTGGCGGACTGGCGTCGTGAAGCGGAGCAACTGGACGAACCATACCCATCTGAGGCAGCAAACTTCAAGTGCTGTTACATAAATAACTCACCAGAGGGGACACCCCACATCACAATGACCACTCCGAGCAGTGGCGCAAACAACCTTGCAAGCAAGGGCGCACAGGGAAGCGAAACCTGCAGCGCAACCTTGGCGGTCCCAATACACCGCTCACACCCGCTCAACCTTCAGGTGGCACAACTCAGGCTAGTGTTGTGGCCACACCGAAATCCCCACGGGGAAAAGCTGAAGTCGAGTCGGAGATGTTGATGACCCCTATGAAGTCATCGGCTGACGAGGGGGAGGCACCGACTGAGGACAGCAGTACACCTGCATCGCAACACACCGATGAGGACGTCGATCCCGAAGGGTTAAACACCCCTCAGCACTCGGGTTTTGGGTGGATCCCAGAAGAAGACGAGAGCCTATATTATGGCGAAGAATTGAGCCTCACGCGGATGGACGCTAGGGAGGAAGCACGCTTGAGATACTGGGAGAAAGTCGGCGATGAGGGTAGACTGAAGCCCGACGCTTACAGTGAGAAGCTGAACCCGCCCGAAGAGAAGCGGCCCGATGAGCGGCCACGGCCCACGGATCCGGCGTACCAGCACCACCGCTGCCCGCCACCGGAACCGACGGCACACTGGGGCAGGGACGAAGTATTCCCCGCGTACTTTCATGCCTCCGACAATATATTCCGAGTATATGGACCGATCGACCGTCCGATATATGCATATTCGGAACGGGGCCCGGTACCGCCGCGAACGTGGAAGGTCGTAGCACCCGGAGTGCGTAGGCCATATCGCATCGACACGGAAACGATGTTGAGAGGTATGGACCTACACCTGAACCAAGACCCAGATCGGGAAAGGGAGGAGTATCAGAAACCGGTGCGCTACGCGTATGACCCACTGACGCGTAGAGTACACCGGATCTACCCACCTTACCCAGATATCACGGATACGGAGCGCAGGCTGCGGCTACAATGCCCGGCGCTCGCACACACAACCAACGAACGAACGTTCCCGTTCACACCGTCTAAGGAGCCGTACCGTATACGATTGGTGGGCAACCAGGTTAATTGGGTCCCAGACCCGCACTTGTTTGAGGCAAACCCGCAAGATTAACCTGCCGCTACCAAAGCCTCCATTCGATGAACGGGGTTTTTCGGACCACCATGCCAAAGCGAGGTACGAGCCCACCGAACAGGACAACGTCCTGAGGGTACAGTGTGAAGGGTCAAAGAAACGCGGGAGGGGATTGGGTCCGAGATGCTCGCGGAGATGGCACCTCACGGAAAGAGCGTACGCGTCACCAGAGCGATACGCGCCTCACCGATGCCCAGATCACGCATACAACGGGGACATCGAATTGATATCCTGCGCGCAATCACCGCTATGTTTCGGATGGGATGTCCCACACACATGGAGTCATCGCGACAACCCGTTACCGGGGATCGCTCGGTACAAGTCGATGGATGAGGACCGAGTGTAATTTACCAAAACCTTGTTCGAGCAATCCAAATCGCTGCGAGGATGTGTGGGATTGGAGGACTATCAGCGAAAACACACCCTCCGGTTCTACGGCATTTGGAAGGATTCTCGGTGTTTGCTTGAACCATACCAGCTTAGAAAGTTGCAGTGGTCGCAGGAAGATATCAATTCTTACTACAGACTGCTCGAACTTTCGGGTATCTGTGGCTCTCTGAATTGGAACACCGGTCTGAATTGGAACACGAGCTTTATTACGCTGAATTGGAACATGAGTCTAAATGTTACGGTGTTTGCGGTCGCAGTCGTACCCAGGCAATAAGACTGGTACTAATAGTAATAACAACAACAATAGGCTTCCTCAGACTATACAACAACAACAACAATAATAACAATAATAATAATAATAAACAATAATAATATTAATAATAATAATACTATATCTGAGGCGTACTGATGCAGCTAATGGCACATCCTCAACGGACATAAGCCTCCAATACCCTTGTTCGAGGTCCTCCACCCCCCCCGTGTCAGTCTCTCGCCTGATGATTGGGGCCACCGATGGAGCTCCTGAGGGCAAGACTGCACTAAGCCGAGGTTATTCCGCAGTCCCAGCAACCTCTTGCAAGACGTCACCGAATGTGCAAGTGCATACACCAAGCGCGGTTGCTAGAGCTGCCTCGAAACCCCACCCATAACAATCTGGTGTCTGCTGGGTCCTGGGCTATCAACCAGCATATGCGGAGTTTAAGATCTTTTACGCGCGCAACGACCCTCCTCCCCAGCATCTACCACCAAAGGGTTATGAGTTGGCGTCACAGTTTAACGCCTTGAGGCCATTGGGCTGAATAATAATAATAATAATAATAATAATAATGATAATAATAATTTAATAATAATAATAATAACAATAATAATAATTTTAATAGTGCTTCTCTGTCAATGGCTGATGCATTTCTGCACATGCGCCTCCATCGTCTCACCCGTGAGGGGAGTACGAAGAATTGACGATAGGCTGTAATGACACCCCCGCAAGGGCAGTTCCAACACTTCCAGACGGACCGGTATGTTCAATGAAAATACTGGTCCAGACGGACCGGTATGTTCAATGAAAATACTGGTCCAGACGGACCGGTATGTTCAATGAAAATACTGGTGGCACCGACGGGAATCGAACTGGCGACAGGGCCCAGATGGTAGAACTTGACCACTGGGCTATCACGGTGTCCAAAATAGTAATTATAATAATTTTAATAATAATAATAGTGCTTCTCTGTCAATGGCTGATGCATTTCTGCACATGCGCCTCCATCGTCTCACCCGTGAGGGGAGTACGAAGAATTGACGATAAGCTCTAATGACACCCCCGCAAGGGCAGAATAATAATAATAATAATAATAATAATAATAATATTTGTACTATATTTGAGGCGTACTGATGCAGCTAATGGCATATCCTCAACGGACATAAGCCTCCAATACCCTTGTTCGAGGTCCTCCACCCCCCCGTGTCAGTCTCTCGCCTGATGATCGGGGCCACCGATGGAGCTCCTGAGGGCAAGACTGCACTAAGCCGAGGTTATCTCGCAGACCCAGCAACCTCTTGCAAGACGTCACCGAATGTGCAAGTGCATACACCAAGCGCGGTTGCTAGAGCTGCCTCAAAACCCCACCCATAACAATCTGGTGTCTGCTGGGTCCTGGGCTATCAACCAGCATATGCGGAGTTTAAGATCTTTTACGCGCGCAACGACCCTCCTCCCCAGCATCTACCACCAAAGGTTATGAGTTGGCGTCACAGTTTAACGCCTTGAGGCCAATGGGCTGGAACTCTGTTTAGCAAGTTGACTAGGTTTTTTCATCGAGATTTCCCTCAAATATGTCACAGTCAACACTCCAAGGCAGATTTACTATATCTGAGGCATACTGATGCAGCTAATGGCATATCCTCAACGGACATAAGCCTCCAATACCCTTGTTCGAGGTCCTCCACCCCCCCCGTGTCAGTCTCTCGCCTGATGATCGGGGCCACCGATGGAGCTCCTGAGGGCAAGACTGCACTAAGCCGAGGTTATTCCGCAGTCCCAGCAACCTCTTGCAAGACGTCACCGAATGTGCAAGTGCATACACCAAGCGCGGTTGCTAGAGCTGCCTCGAAACCCCACCCATAACAATCTGGTGTCTGCTGGGTCCTGGGCTATCAACCAGCATATGCGGAGTTAATAATAATAATAATAATAATAATAATAATAATAATAATAATAATAATAATAATAATAATAATAATAATAATAATAATAATAATAATAGTGCTTCTCTGTCAATGGCTGATGCAAATCTGCACATGCACCTCCATCGTCTCACCCGTGAGGGGAGTACGAAGAATTGACGATAGGCTCTAATGACATCCCCGCACGGGCAGTTCCAACACTTCCAGACGGACCGGTATGTTCAATGAAAATACTGGTGGCACCGACGGGAATCGAACTGGCGACAGGGCCCAGATGGTAGAACTTGACCACTGGGCTATCACGGTGTCCAAATAATAATAATAATAATAATGATAATAGTGCTTCTCTGTCAATGGCTGATGCATTTCTGCACATGCGCCTCCATCGTCTCACCCGTGAGGGGAGTACGAAGAATTGACGATAAGCTCTAATGACACCCCCGCAAGGGCAGTTCCAACACTTCCAGACGGGCCGGTATGTTCAATGAAAATACTGGTCCAGAAATAGACCGGTATGTTCAATGAAAATACTAATACTGGTGGCACCGACGGGAATCGAACTGGCGACAGGGCCCAGATGGTAGAACTTGACCACTGGGCTATCACGGTGTCCATAATAATGATAATAATAATAGTAATAATAATAATAATTGAAGTTAGGGTTAGGATTAGGGTTAGTGTTAGTAATAATTTTAATAATTTTCTTAATTTCAATAATTTCAATAATTTTAATGAAAATTTTAATAATAATAATAATAATAAATAATAAATAATAATAAGTAATAATAAGTAATAATAAATAATAATAAATAATAATAAAAAATAATAAATAATAACAAATAATAAGAACAATAATAAGAACAATAATAATACTAATAATACTAATACTAATACTAATACTAATAATAATAATAATAATGATAATAATAATAATAATAATAATAATAATAATAATAATAATAATAATAATAATAGTGCTTCTCTGTCAATGGCTGATGCATTTCTGCACATGCGCCTCCATCGTCTCACCCGTGAGGGGAGTACGAAGAATTGACGATAAGCTCTAATGACACCCCCGCAAGGGCAGTTCCAACACTTCCAGACGGGCCGGTATGTTCAATGAAAATACTGGTCCAGACGGATCGGTATGTACAATGAAAATACTGGTGGCACCGACGGGAATCGAACTGGCGACAGGGCCCAGATGGTAGAACTTGACCACTGGGCTATCACGGTGTCCAAATAATAATAATAATAATAATAATAATAATAATAATAATAATAATAATAATAATAATAATAGTGCTTCTCTGTCAATGGCTGATGCATTTCTGCACATGCGCCTCCATCGTCTCACCCGTGAGGGGAGTACGAAGAATTGACGATAAGCTCTAATGACACCCCCGCAAGGGCAGTTCCAACACTTCCAGACGGGCCGGTATGTTCAATGAAAATACTGGTCCAGACGGATCGGTATGTTAAATGAAAATACTGGTGGCACCGACGGGAATCGAACTGGCGACAGGGCCCAGAAATAACAATAATAATAACAATAATAATAATAATAATAATAATAATAATAATAATAATAATAATAATAATATATCTGAGGCGTACTGATGCAGCTAATGGCATATCCTCAACGGACATAAGCCTCCAATAAATAATAATAATAATAATAATAATAATAATAATAATAATAATAATAATAATAATAATAATAATAATAATAGTGCTTCTCTGTCAATGGCTGATGCATTTCTGCACATGCGCCTCCATCGTCTCACCCGTGAGGGGAGTACGAAGAATTGACGATAAGCTCTAATGACACCCCCGCAAGGGCAGTTCCAACACTTCCAGACGGGCCGGTATGTTCAATGAAAATACTGGTCCAGAAATAAATAATAATAATAATAATAATAATAATAATAATAATAAATAATAATAAATAATAATAAATAATAATAAATAATAATAAATAATAATAAATAATAATAAATAATAATAAATATAATAAATAATAATAAATAATAATAAATAATAATAAATAATAATAAATAATAATAAATAATAATAAATAATAATAATAGTCA
>WBZZ01002439.1:47500-60000 GCA_019918135.1 Paulinella micropora | reverse complement strand
GAATAGCCGGTAAAAAGTACAGTTTTTCGGGTGTCAGGTGCACCTAGTTTTTTCCCCAGTATTTCAATATTGTTTGGCCGGATTTGACCTAATGCCATTTTAACCGTGGTCTGTGGCCGCTTTCTTTTTCGGCTTCACTGAGCTAATATAACGAGATATCATTCTCCTTTGGGGGATTTGTGTCTGGTTGTATTACCGACTTTTTATCGAGCTATCTTCAGGGATTGTAACATTGGAGTCACCAGCACAAGGCTGATTTCTTTTCTGGCTTGTTTTTGGAACAGCAGAAAGAAAAATTGGACAGACCTATCTCTTCTGAGTAGGTGTTCCAAAAAACAAATACTCCAGCACATCCCCACACAGCTCCTTTTGCAAAACCAGACGTCTAGGCGTTTGTGAGTAGGTGTCTCAGTACCCTCTACACAGCCTGTATCTGTGTCCTCATAAGGAGGCCAGACACCAGACCTCATAGCTGTTCTTGTGTTCTCTCTTGAGACAGAGACAGAGTAGGTCAACAGACGTACAAACAAACACTCACAGTTACAAACAAACTTGAAGGACACGAGCGTAGTACTCCTCCTTTCAAGTCTGTGCACTTAGTTGCCTCTCAAAACACATACATCAGAGTATTTTTGCAAATCTCTGACTGTTTTTCGACAATAGGTCTGAACAAGTGTCAGACGACGGGTCGACTTCTCAAGGAGTGCTTCTCGAGCCTCTTTGACATTATCTGTACGTAGGTCCTCGTACCTCATAACAGATACAACAACAAAAAGAGAAAAGGAAAAGAGGAGTGGAGAAGGAGATCAAGTTTTCAGAGAAAGTCGTATAGACTACTTCTTTCTCACAAACAAAAACACATAAGACATAGAGGTGAGACTCTCTCTCTCTCTACACTGTCTTTTCATCTTTCCTCTCTATTCGTTCCTCAGAGACGAACAGAGTAATTACGGAGTAGAAACAGATCTATCTCCTTTGTATTCCTTCAGAGACCATGTCTTCTAGGTCTGAAGAAGCATATTGGAATGAAGAAGGAGGAGAGAATGAGAGAACCCCAATAGACCAGGAGGATAACGTTGGCCCTCTTGGGGACGGGGGAGATCTGGCAGTGCCTTCCTATGAAACAGGAGGACCAGAGGACCGACTGCTCGCCCCTGGGCGGATGGGAGAGTCGGAAGTCGAGAAGGGGAGGAGCGAGGAGGAAGCGAGGTTTGTGGCCGAATATGGCAATCTAAGTGAGAAGGAGTTTGAGGATAAAATAGGGAAGGATGAGGCCTATAAATGGCTATTCATTCCCCCAGAAATACGATGGGGAGATCCCTTGAGAAAGGAGGATATCTGTTACCCCCTCCCAAAACAAGCCCTGTCTCTTGCAAAATTCCTCAGAGACGACAGTGCACAGTTACAAGTGCAACATGTCTCATTTGGGGACAATATGTCTTTACTGGAGCTTCTCGACCTCACATGGAAAGTGTTCGAGTGTGCTATACTCTATGAGTACCAGTCTAACAAGACTGTCCTGCTATGGAATTCAAGAGCACTGGCTAGGTTGCTCGATCCTGGTCAGGATATCGAATCAATCAAAAGAGGGGAAGGGGAGTTTTAAGTCCAGGAACGTCCGAGGACAGATTAATGTCATGGATATACCCCTGAGACTTATGGAGATCAAGTTGGTGGACTTGAATAAACTCCAACAAACCCCGATTTACGGCAGGGACCTTCACCCGGCCCTGAAAGAAATAGAAGGCGAAGCTGGAGGGGTGACGAAGATTAAGAAGTTGCATGCGGCCTTGCAGAAGGACGACGCATGGAAGAGGTGGGCTTTCACCAAGGATCATACGATCTTGGAGGGAACGGCCGCACCCGCCCTCACCAATAAAGCGGGAGAGAAGGAGTTGGCGGAGAAGGCTCTGTTCCTTCAAAAGGCTGCCGAGCTCATGTCTTTTTTTCATCATGCTCAAGACCTGCATATCAGGGAAAGAGCAGAGGAGAAAGAAAAGAAGGAGTTGGAGGCAAAGATTGCATTGGCTAAGGCGACGGCTACGAGACAGGCACCTTCCTCTGGGCCTTTTATGTCTCCCCCTGGGTACGTCCCGTCAGCCCATACAGCCCCTCCTGCCCCTACGACTAGCTCAGCGCCTACCACTGTCATTGTCAACAATAATGAGAAGAAGGACAGACAGGCTATCATTAACTCCTTCCAAAAATATACCAAGTCCGATGCCACTGCTCTGACGCTGTTCGCAGAGACAGCGAGTAAGAAGGACACGGATGCGAACCTTCGAGACAAGCTCCGAAGAATTGATGCTTGTATGAAGCAGCATCCAACGGACGAAACACAGGAGTATGAGGCGTTGTCCACCTTGTTGGACCCATCAATCCTCACACAAGGATTTGATGTTGTGGAATACAAGGCGTTGCGAGCGGTAGAGGTGTCGGCTAGGAGAGCAGCCTCAGACCTGCAGTGCACGGTGCCAGTTGCCGTCCTCTTGCAATACTTTAAAACTCATGGGTATCAGCATCTGTGTACTGGTACTTTGATTGGGTTTGAGATTTTTCAAGAGGTGAACGAAGGGCTGGGCATTAGCGCGAGGTTGGCAGCGATCCTCACTGAGGTCAGCGCCAAGTACGGGCTCTTTTATAGCCAGAAGTCTATCATTTTGTACTTCCTGAGTGCTTTGTGTGCACGACACCCGAGCAAGCTCGCAAGGATCATACAGTCCTGTCCGACCTTCGCGGCGGTGAAGACGGCGGATTTTTTAGAAACGAATATATACGAGAGGGCCGTAGCGGCTGTTCAGCCGAGCGACCTGTATAGGGAGGTGCTCGAAGCGTGTTCCGACTTGGACACGGCCACCGAGTCATTCTCCAGTGCCGCGACACAAGGGGTTGGAGGTGCTCAAGCAGCACATACAACTCGGTCGGCGGGTCAAAAGAGGGGGAGAGACGAGCCGACGCCGTGCTACCGCTATTTTTCATATATGGCGTGTAAGAATGAGGCGAAGCATGGAGTAGGCACCTGTCCACACAGTCATGACTCTGACGATGACAAGATGCGAAATATCTTCCTGAGAGAACTCAAAGGCTCAAAAAAGGAGCAGGCCTTATACAGAGTTTACAAGAAGGAGTTGGTGGAGAGGAGGTGGAATGCAAATATGGTCGCGGACGGAGAGTTCCGGGAGGCCATCATTTCCTTCCTTGAGAAGATGAAGAGAAAGGAGGAGAAAGAAGCAGCGGGCCGACAAGCGGCGCCGACTAGAGGAGGAGAGACGAGAGGAGCGTCACGAGGGTCCCGAGGGACACCAAGAGGATGGGCACCAAGAGGTCGGGGCTATCGGGGAAGGGGAGGCCGGACCCCAGCGCGCCCTCCCAGAGGACACGGATACTGGAATTATAGCTCCAGTTCCAGCTCCAACTACCCCCAGCAAGCTTATACCGCTGCGGAGGGGGGACGTCAAGACGAAGACACTGGCTCAGGTGAGCGTGTTGAAGTCCTAGAATGACGGGAGGAAAAGAGGGAGGAGGAGAAGAGAAAGAAGGAGATAAAAACTGTTCTTTTTAATCCGACAGTCACAGTTATGCCTACTGTTGCTGAACAGGATACGAACGGTTCCGTTCCTCCTAGACGTGAAGTTGAAGGCACACAGCCTCACGAGCCTCAAGGTAAGCATTTGCTAGTTCATCCTTCGAGAGCTAATATGATAAATGATGCGAATAGGAAGGCGAAGAAGGCGATGGAGGAGAGGAAGCCGCAACTGAAGGCTAGGTCTCCGCCTACGAAGAAGCAGCGGACCGTTCCCCCGCCAAAGGACGCAACCGTCTCTACGGTAGACAAGTGTACATCTAGTGTACCGGACTCTGTCAAGCGGACACTTGAGATACCGGAAGCCCCGGAGACTCTAGAAGTTAAGTTGGAGGAAAAGAGGGAAGAACGGAAGGAGGACAAGGAACTTGAGCTTAGACTCAAAACCCTAGAACAAAAAATTCATGTGCTAGCGGCTAGTATACATAGACCGGACGCGCTATGCTACACTGACCTCTTTTGTGAAACTTTACAAACCACATTAAAAGTTGGTAATGATACGATGGCGAATATTAATATTGTCGGCCAGAAGTTTTTGAATAGTCACCGGACATGGGTTGACAAAAATATTAGAAAAACAAAGGGGACCCTAAAATGGGTAGGCAGCCGTACGCAAATTACGGGCATCGTCACATTAATTTTCAAATTGAAATCCGGTCGAGTATATCGTGCGGACCTCTATGTTGTCCCCGATTACCACGGTTCATTCCTGCTGTCGTATGACCAATTGGCTACGATGGGGGCAGTGATCGATTGCGCCGCACGGCGAGTAATTTATGGAGTGAAGAATGGAGAGAAGGAGGATGTTAATCCGATGACTGCTACTGACTCATACGAGGCTTTTGAGCTGAGTCTAGCAACGGAGAGAAAAAGGTTGGCCTTCGTACATGAGGCAACTGAAGCCTATGTACACCCCTATGTCACAGTGCCGGACGAACTGTCCTGGACCGACAATTGGGAGACGGAGATGCAGGCGTATACGGTTACGATTCCCGCATGGGACAAAAATTCTATTGATGACTTAATCGTAGCGCGTAATGGAGATAATATGTGTTGCGAAACAGTGCCCGTCGTTGGCCAGATTCGCAGAAGGTGGTGGGGCAGATGTCCATATTACTAATGGCTACTGTTACCACGCAAAGATGTCAGATGAAAAGAGAGAGACGTTTGTGCCAAGGAGGAAGGGGCGTATCCCCGATACTCCAGAGGATGACATTAAAACTTGTATCACGAACTTTTGGGGCGATGTGCCTACCTGGCCGCGCTCATTAACTGAAGTGAAAAAGTGTCTACGGACTCTATTTGAGAGTAACAAGCCGTATACTGTCATTCTGACGTACAATGAGAAGGCGATATGGGCACAGGAGATAAGGGACCAGCTTATTGATCATCCTATACCGGTTCCCTCTCGCGAGCAACAGTTAGTGGTGGCTTGTCGACTCGGGTCTCGGGAGCAGAGCAGTGCATACAAGCGGAAGCTCAGAGCCCAGGACAAGTTGAAATTGATACCTCAAGCTTTCACATGCTTTGATGGTTTCTACACCCGTAAGGCTCCGATACAATACGCGAACCTTATTGATATGCTTGTCGGACTCGGTCATGATGATGAGCCGGACACAGTCACGTATGAACGGACGGGACTGGACGATTTGTCCGAGGAAGATTTGAGTTTGGAGGAGGACTTAGCGCCCCTCAAGGAGCATAAGAAGATGTCGGAGGAAGATTTCCAAGCGGCGGCGGGGAAAATTTTAGAAAAAGGAGTGGGTACGGAGAGAGAGAAGGAGCTTCTCAAAGCTAAGATGGAGGCGTACAGAGAAATTTTCGACCCTCCTCGGGCAGGTGGTGTAAAGTCGGAGGACTTCACTGCTGTCATTTACAAGATACCGGGTGCGGAGCCATCTCCGGCACCGCGGAGGGCAAATTTGAGCATACATGAGGCGAAGATAGCGGAGGAGAACGTGAGACAGTTGCTCAATGAGGACTTTATTGAGAGATCTACATCTCCAATTGTCTCTCAACCGAAAATCGTCCCCAAGCCAGGAGGAGAATGGCGTTTGACGATCAATTATGCCCGTGTGAATAAGGTGCTAGAGGAAGAGAGAAATCCTCTGCCGACCTTAGAAGAGGGCAGAAGAGTGCTGCGGAATGCTAAATTCTATTCGGTCATTGACCTTAAGAACGGCTTCTGGCAGATACCACTGGACGAGAAATCCAGATGGCTGACTGCATTCGTGGTTGGTATGGAAATATACCAGTGGAAGGTGCTTCCGATGGGACTCAAACAGGCCCCGGGGCTCTTTCAGAAGGCGATGCAGAAGATGTTGAGTGATCAATATGACGACCAGTCGGAGGATGGTTTTATGAGAAGGAGAGGACAGAAGGCGGGAGAATATGCATTTTGTTACATCGATGACATTATCGTATACTCTAACACAATGGAAGAGCATATCGATCACTTGTCAGATGTCTTCAGGCGCATCGGAGCTTTTGGCCTGAAATGCAACTTAAAGAAATGTCAGCTTGCAAAGACAAGTGTGACGTTTTTGGGTTACGAGATTTCTCATAACAGAGTCTCGATATCGCGCGAGAAGAGGGAGGAGATCATGAGTAGACAGTTGCCAAAGAATCGCACAGAGTTACACTCTTTTCTTGCGATGGCACATCATGTTATTCAATATTATTCAATTAGTGTTATTCAATATTATTCAATGATGACATTATTCAAAATTATTCAATATTATTCAATATTATTTAACGTTATTATTCAATATTATTTAACGTCGGTTATCGAAATTATTAAACCTAATTATTGAATATCATTAATGTTGATCAATACTGATTACTTAATAACGGTACGGGCTGATGATGAGAGAGAGAGAGAGAAAGAGAAGGAGAGCCGGGGGCCTGACTCTGAGAGAGCTGAGCGAGAGTGTGTGTGTGACTCTGAGAGAGAGAGAGAGAGACACTCTGAGCTGAGAGAGAGAGAGAGAGACTCTGAGCTGAGAGAGAGAGAGAGAGAGTGAAAGAGAGAGAGAGAGAGAGAGAGAGAGAGAAAGCATCTTTTGTCGGTTATAATCAAAAGATATTATTTATTGCAAGCCGGTGTATGAATCCTTCCAATTCCACAGCACTCTGAAAATAACATAATCTTCCTCCTCTGCAAAGAGAGGAAACCAGTATGGCGGAAAATGTAGGAGACTGTCAGAGCCAAGCAACAAAAAGGAAAAAGAGAGGCATTTCCCAGTGTCACCCCTAACGATAATATTATACTGCTTAAAAAAGTGGTACCGGTAATGAATCGTAATATTATCGTTTTCAACCAGCTCAAAAGTATATAAATAAAAACGGATATAACTACATCTTAAAGAGACATAGCTCTTCTATACATCGCTGTGTATAGGGGAATAAGAAAAGGTCGCATATTTACCTATCTGCGCCTACAATCCCGCCTCCCCGTCTTATACGGGAACCGTAGTAAATAGGGGTAGATTGGTAAATATCGGCAAATGAGAGCGCACTTTCCGGGTCTGTTTCCTCATGGGTGATTGGCTCCTGTGGAGACAACCCATTGAGTGACTTGAGTGACCGCTAAGTTTTTGCTCTTCACCGTTGTACGTCCGGTGCTTACAAAATACAAATTTGAGTTTGGAGATTTTCGAGTTCAAATTTGAATTTGAATTTTTAACTATCTCCTCTTCTATGGCGATCTGCCATGGACGTACAACGGTCTGATCATGTCGCTGTCAAACCATCCTTTCGCCGTCTCCTTTCCCTGTCTTAAGGATCTGTGATCCGAGAATTACTGGGCCATTTGTATTCGCCGGATACAAATGTCCAAGCAACTCTAAGGTTTCGCGTCCCTAGCACATGTCTCGGCCCTAGTCCGTCCGAAGTATCTGTGATCCCGAGAATACAGGGAGGCATTGATCTCAATTGTTCAATACCCCCGTGCATCCTCGTCCATCATAGGGATGAACGGGCGCTATGCCAGTGTCAAGGGTGCCGTTGGCGTGTTCGGCGTTGTTTGTTTGGTTTTGTTGTCTGCAGACATTTTCTTATTGCCACCCGGCAAGTATCTACTTCGCTGTGGCGAAGGTAGAAGTGTCTAAAAATATATATACAACCCATGGGCTGGGTCTCAAAACGCGTCTACGCTTATTCGTCGAGGTATATTTCCTCGAGGGAGTTTATGAACTCCTCCTCGCTAGACGGTGATGATGGTTGCCACCTCCATGTCACTGCGGGTTGGTCTTCCGCTGGCATGTCTAATTCCTGATCCAGGCTTTCTTTCAAAGCCCTCGCTTCCGACCAGGTCAAGTCTTCTCCAACTTCCGAATGCTGTGGCACGATACATCTTATGACTGGGGCGAATCGACCAATGATCTGCCCCAGCTGGTATTCGTACTGTTGCCTCCAGTACGGCCACTCACGTCGAAAGTGGTAGATATAATCCAACCGTTGAGTTATTCTGTGTCATCAGAACTCATCGGCTTGGACAAGTCTGTCCCAACCCAGTGCGTCCTGTGCCCTGAATTCCATTGTTCGAAGCCTCTCACGCGGCCTTGATATGTGTTCGGAACGTTCTCGTCAGGATCGGCTAGCTGGTTGGCGATGCGGGATGTCTTTGGATCGTCGCTCCTCGTCAACTGCCGGTATATCGTCAGCAGCCACGCGAGCCGATGCTCGTGTTGGAACCGTACGTAATACTGCTGCCGTAGCCGAGCCGCACCTCGGAAACGCTCAGGTATTCGTCGTCTTATGCTTCGCGGCCTACATAGGGAGGGGAGGCTTGGGTATGCCTAAGACCTGCCTATAGTACGCGAGTACATTCTCTTAACCCTGAGGTCCCAGGGTTGGTCATGTTTGCTCCGAATGTAGTAGGCTCGGTATGCCTTGACCTCCTCGGGCAATGGGATACTGCAACCCGGCCAATCGGAACGCTTGCTGAATTGGAACAGTCTGTTATTACGCTGAATTGGACACGCGGTTACATGGTGGCGAAATATACCGGTTGTTGCGGTATACCCAGTTCTTGCATCACAAAGGAGGAACAGAGCATCAGAAGGGAGGGGGAAACAGGACAGGGAGGGTGCAAACGGTGCACAACAAAAAAAAGGGAAAAAGACAAACAAAAAGGAAGCTAAAGAAAATGAGAAAGGAAAAGTAGAACAGGAAAAACAACGCAGAAAAACAAAAATAAGAGATAAAAATAAAAAACCAACACAAAAAAAAGGAAAAACAACTCCAAAAAACAAATACAAAGAACAAGCTAACAAACAGACAACAACAAGCAACCAACAAACACAAAAAAACTCACAAAACAGAAACAAATTCCAAGCAAAAACACAATAAATACAACAAAAAACAAACAAACAAAAGTAACAAAAAAAAAAAAAAAAAAAAAAAAAACCCTGTTCTTGGATCAGAAGGAAACAGATTACTTAGATATCAAGATAGAAACAGGACAGGTGCAAACAGGGTGCAAAACAAAAAGGTCCCCCTGATCTAAACTGAAAAAAAAAGGAAACCAAGGAAAATCACTGAGAGAGGAAAAGAAGAAAAGGAAAAAGAACGAAAAGAGAAAATGGAATAGTTTGAAAAGCGAGCATGAAAGAAGAAAAACAAGAAAAGAAATATGAAAAAAATGAAGGATAAAAGCAGCTCAGTGCACAAGGGAAAAGACCATGGGGTGATACAAGTTAGTAACCAGCAAACGGCACTTTCACGTGAGATGCAATTTCCTTTGCAATTATCTCGGACAGGGAGCGCTCAGTTCTTGTTGCATATATATCCGTTTTTGTTCTATATCTACTTTTTTTAGCAAGCACTACTTTAACACAATATGTGCCACTCCTTGAACTCGAATATTTCATTCAAGACTAGTTTCACGACGTGTTCCGTACACTTCCCTACGTTTACATTTGTAAAATTAACGACGGCCGGTGCGCTGCCTTTTGCTTTTGCGGTTTTGTATTTTATACATTTTTAGTACACTACAAGATTTCGCCAGAAACAAAACAGTATTTTTTACGTAAACACTTTTAATATTAATATTAATAATACCATGCCACTTGTAGGAATAAATGCAAAGCGTAAAGTAAGTCACTAGGTAAAATTGATGTTCGCCTACTAATACTTATAATATAATATTATTAATATTTTTTTTCTTTCTTTCTTTCTTTTCTTTTACTGTTCATTTTTACCTCTTTTGTATCATCATGAGTCTCTTTCAGTGATACCACTTCCATTTTACTTTTACAATTCCCACTTGATCTTACTAGTAGTGGCAGCAAGTATTTTACATGTATTAAACAGTGTTGCGGCGTAAAAATGAAGAACGTTTGCTTTTCGTAGAGCTGAAAAGGAAGCATGTAAGTAGGCGAACATCGGTAAAAAACGATGGTGAAAACTTGAAAGTCAAAAAAGGGAAAATGAAAAGCAGAAGTCACAACAGTGTATGAGAAGAAGAGGGGGGAAAGACAATGTTTTCTACTCTACACTACGTTTACATTTCTACCAATGACCGCGCTGCCTCCTTTACACAATGTCATCATTGTAGCTTGCGCAAGCTTACGGTGCTCAAAACACTTGGACTAACGGCTTCCTTTTCTTTCTCTTCTTCCTTATCCTCCCACTGTCCATTCCTAGATTGCCTTTTTCTTCAACGTCCTTCCTCCTCTTCTTTTTCCAGAACACAGTCTACCCGTGATTCCCATCCCGGACACATGCACAGTACACAAATTATTGTTTGATGTGAAACTGCGTTCCTTTGCAAGGACTACATTCCTTTGCGACATCTCATCTATCTATCTCTATCTCTATCTATCTATCTATCTATCTCTCTATCTCTCTATCTCTCTATCTCTCTATCTCTCTATCTCTCTATCTCTCTATCTCTCTATCTCTCTATCTCTCTATCTCTCTATCTCTCTATCTCTCTAATCTATCTCTTCTCTCTATCTCTCTATCTCTCTATCTATCTATCTATCTATCTCTCTAATCTATCTCTCTATCTATCTATTTATCTATTTATCTATCTATCTATCTATCTATCTATCTCTCTATCTATCTATCTATCTATGTGTGCCTAGCCATACGCCTATAAGTCACATGCCGAAATAGCAACGGGAAGCACAATCCTGTTCCCTCAGGGTGCCCTTTCTCGCTTGTTGAGCCCGGAATAAAACCCACAGTGCTCTGTCGGTTTATGCTAGACTGTCGATGTCACAGTCTCGAAACTCCATCTGCTTACTGGGCCCTCTGTAATGGAGGTGGGAGCTCGTTCTGCAAGGGGCGCTTATGGAACGAGCCCTGGCCCCGCCTGGTACTAGGGAGCTTTGGTATCGCCTGTATCAGTCCCTTCCGTGCAAACATCACGGCTTAGCTGGGCATCGGGTTAATAATTTACCCACAGACTTCCTTGGTTGACGAAATCAGAAGCTCCTTTTTTCTGACATTAGTCGATATCTCATCTATCTATTTATCTATATCTATTCTATTCTATCGATCTATCTTTCTTCCTTCCTTCATTCCTTCCTTCCTTCCTTCCTTCCTTTCTTCCTTCTTTCCTTCTTTCCTTCTTTCCTTTCTTCCTTTCTTTCTTTCTTTCTTTCCTCCTTCCTTCCTTCCTTTCTTTCTTTCTTTCTTGCTTTTTTTTTCTTTCTTTCTTTCCTTCCTTCCTTCCTTCCTTCTTTCTTTCTTTCTCTCTTTCGTTTGATTATATAGATTAGATAGATTAGATAGATTAGATAGATTAGATAGATTAGATAGATTAGATAGATAGGATAGATAGGATAGATTGGATAGATTGGATAGATTGGATAGATTAGATAGATTAGATAGATTAGATAGATTAGATAGATTAGATAGATTAGATAGATTAGATAGATTAGATAGATTAGATAGATTAGATAGATGAGATAGATTAGATAGATTAGATAGATTAGATAGATTAGATAGATTAGATAGATAGATAGATAGATAGATAGATAGATAGATAGATAGATAGATAGATAGATAGATAGATATGTACGGATGTTATATATAGATCCTCTCTCTCTTTTGTAAACAGGCTGTATGTTTATTAGTCACTGGACCAGGATCAAAGCCAAAAGCGTGGCCACCGATTACACCGGTGCGTGCGTCCAGGAGGTGGCGGTGGCAGAGCCTTACTGCTTTTCCAGCCATTGGAGCCCGAATTGGGCGCGGGTCCGGCTGTTGAGTGAGTAGTAGTCTTTGCAGCGCCGCCCGCCTTGTGCGCGGCAGCCCTGCTCCGACCGGCCGTGACACCGACACCACTCTTGGTGCGCGCACTTCGATCGTCGGTTTTTTACAAAAAAAATTGTGGATAGTATTTATCCTAAAAATAAGGGGACCCGCTTTTGTGGGTCAAGGTGCCACCGCCCACCATAAAACTTTTTATTACAGATTCCGGTAGCGCCTGGCCGGAAAAGGCGAATGCCACTTTTCCCAGTCAAAACGGACCACGGGAGTGCAGGGGAAAGCCGCAAAGTTTGGTCGCCAAAAAATCAAGAATCCTGTCACCAGAAAAATCAGATATGTTTTCACAGAACCGTGCCACCCGGTGCCACCCGACGTGATACGGCAGAAAAAGACAGCACCCAGGGGTATTTCGGCACTGCCGCAATCACACTGACTATTGCTTTTTTTCACTGGTGCCACCAGGCGTGATACTTCCGAAAGAGGCGCAACCAAAGGACATTTCTGCATTGCTGAAATCGTCACAACTACTGCCTTTTTTCCGCCAGTGCCACCGGCGCCACCGGTGACTACAAAAATAATGATACAAGCAAAACCACTGTATTTTGGTTGCACGTGAATATTCACGTCCAATGCCAATATGACGGTGCAAAAATAGCAATGCTTACCCGGCGGCCGGGCCGGATCGGGCATAAAA
>WBZZ01002439.1:0-42500 GCA_019918135.1 Paulinella micropora | reverse complement strand
TATTATTATTATTATTATTATTATTATTATTATTATTATTATTATTATTATTATTATTATTGGACACCGTGATAGCCCAGTGGTCAAGTTCGACCATCTTGGCCCTGTCGCCAGTTCGATTCCCGTCGGTGCCACCAGTATTTTCATTGAACATACCGGTCTATTTCTGGACCAGTATTTTCATTGAACATACCGGCCCGTCTGGAAGTGTTGGAACTGCCCTTGCGGGGGTGTCATTAGAGCTTATCGTCAATTCTTCGTACTCCCCTCACGGGTGAGACGATGGAGGCGCATGTGCAGAAATGCATCAGCCATTGACAGAGAAGCACTATTATTATTATTATTGTTATTATTATTATTTGACAAGAAAAGAATGTAATGCTTTGTGGTCTGTTTGGACCACCTACAGTCTTCACTGTGACTGTTTCGACGAAACTGTCTGTAGTCGACACACACTACTCACTCTTTTTCCACTGCCGAGAGAGAGAGAGATGACAGAGAGAGACAGAGAGATCTAGAGATGAGATGGAGAGATGGAGAGAGAGAGAGGAGATGAGAGAGAGAGATGAGGGAGAGAGATGAGAGAGAGAGAGAGAGATGAGAGAGAGAGAGAGAGATGAGAGAGATAGAGAGAGATAGAGAGAGAGAAAAAGAGAGAGATAGATATATATAAAGAGAGAGAGAGAGAGTAAGAGAGAGGCAGAGAGAGAGATAGATGAGAGAGAGAGAGAGGGAGGGAGGGAGGGAGGGAGGAAGGGGAGGGGGATCCGGAGGAGGGGGGGGGGGAGGGAGGGAGAGGGAGATCTAGATGGAGAGGGAGAGAGGGAGAGGGAGAGGGAGAGGAGGGAAGGAGAGGAGAGGAGAGGAGAGGAGAGCTAGGAGAGGAGAGGATAGGAGAGAGGAGAGCAGAGGAGAGGAGAAGGAGAGGAGAAGGAGAGGAGAGGAGAGAGGAGAGGAGAGAGGAGAGGAGAGAGGAGAGAGGAGAGGAGAGAGAAGAGAGGAGAGGAGAGAGGAGAGGACAGACGAGAGGAGAGAAAAGAGGAGAGAGTAGTACTAATAGTAGTACTAGTAGTAGTACTAGTAGTAGTAGTAGTAGTAGTACTAGTAATAGCAGTAGTAGTACTAGTTGTAGTAGTAGTAGTAGTATCAATGGTAGCGTCCACTCCTCATCAAAATCATACGGTTTCTGTGTCAGTTTTCATAGTTCCCAACACCTAAGTTGTCATAACACATGAGCTCTCAGCCCCCAAAATACACTAAAAACACCATAAAACACTAACTCATGATATAACAAACATGAATTTGACATGTCTGAATAATTTTTCATAAATTTTCTCATGATATGTGAGAGAGAGTCTCCCTGACCCGAAGCTGTTATGCCCCGAACGATAGCTCGTAAAAGTCGGTAATAAAACCAAACACAGTCCTCAAAAGATGAGAATGATGTCTCGTTATATTAGCTCAGTGAAGCCAAAAAGGAAAACGGCAACAGACCAGGAATAAAATGGCATCAGGTCCAAAAACCGGACAAATAATACTGAAAAACAAGCTGGTGCACCTGTCACAGGAAAAGGTACTTTTTACCGGCTATCCGGGGGGTGATGCCTACAGTACCCCCTCCCGATTTTATGACGGAAATAGCATTTTCGTCATACACCTTATTTCTTTCTGCAAATAGTATGCGCTATGGAGTCATGCCACACAGCGCATCGACCCACGGATAGACGCTAAAAGACGATAAATATATCCTCATACGGCACGTCAAAGCGGATTCTGCAGCCATTCTTGTAGATTTTTGAACTCCTTCCCCTCAATCTCTTTTTTTTTTTTTTTTTTCTCGGCAGTATGTCGAGAACAAACGTACTATTAATAAAAAATACAAGCAACGTGGTGCTGTAGTACGATTCCCCCTTTGATCTCCTTCTTCTTCTTATCATTATCATTATTATTATTATTATTATTATTATTGAGGGTCGTTGCGCGCGTAAAAGATCTTAAACTCCGCATATGCTGGTTGATAGCCCAGGACCCAGCAGACACCAGATTGTTATGGGTGGGGTTTCGAGGCAGCTCTAGCAACCGCGCTTGGTGTATGCACTTGCACATTCGGTGACGTCTTGCAAGAGGTTGCTGGGACTGCGGAATAACCTCGGCTCAGTGCAGTCTTGCCCTCAGGAGCTCCATCGGTGGCCCCGATCATCAGGCGAGAGACTGACACGGGGGGGTGGAGGACCTCGAACAAGGGTATTGGAGGCTTATGTCCGTTGAGGATATGCCATTAGCTGCATCAGTACGCCTCAGATATAGTATTATTATTATTATTATTATTATTATTATTATTATTATTATTATTATTATTATTATTATTATGCACAGGGAGATCGTAAGTACATTGTCTTTTTTAATGACATACCCTTGTATAAGGCGGATATCCTATGATATAGTATTAGGGGGCCAGTCCTAATAGCTATATCCGAAGTCGAGGTGTATGTACCCGACCCTGCGATATACCGACACAAGTAGAGATTGACCGTGCTCAGGTACGACAGTATATAATCTATAGTAAAAAATAATTTAATGAAAGTTTCAGAGAACATTTCATTTTCGAGAACATCATCCCAGGACTTGGAAAGGGTCATACCCGGGAACACCATCGCTCAATACACTAGCGATCCCCGTATACGGTGTAGTATCATCGTCGATCGACCTTTCGCACTCGTATGTTGCGATCGAATGCCAAGTTATATCACTGAGTCTTTTTAATATTCATATTGATAACTGATGATGCATGATCAAATCATGATACGCCGTGGGCAATCAATCAGTTTATTTGAGACACATAAAGAAAAATAGTTTCCTTGTTACTACCTTCGTCGTCCGGCGCGGATTTTTTTACCTGGTGGAGGACCACCAACAAAAGTCAGATCAAACTTTGACTGTTCGAAAATGTCCCAGATCTTATTAGGGATTCCACCCAACGATAATTCAAAAGGGATATCAAGCACTCCTCTTGGCAGTGTCTGAATGGTCCACGCAGTGTAATCCTTGTCTCTGGGAGTAATTGTATCATCCCATGTCTCGAGACTTTTTGCGTCTTTATATACTGGCAGATAATGTCTTGCCTTTGGATCCTCAACCGGGTCCATACTTCTCCAGAACTGGAGTATCGGTTGTACTATCTTTGCGGCTGATGATATTTTGAGTGTCCGTGCCGTGTGACACGCATCTGTCGTGGGACTGCCACGACCCGCATCAAGTATAAGTCTGAGAGAGTGTCATCAGCGACATGTTGTTCCGCTGGTCTCATCAGACAGAAAGCATCTTTCACCCATGCGATGGTTGCTATCGCATCGCCTTTCTTCCATCGCTCATGGACAATCTCAACGTTGCCCGCGTTTGGATCAGTGTCCGTCCCCTCCTCCTCCTGGTGGACGTCCTTTGATCCCATCGACCTCATCGCCTTCCTCGGTTGGTCGTTGATAAGATCATTCCGCGCTCTCCTTAGCTGCGCCTCTGTGATCTTCTCCTTCTTTCCGCTATGCTCTCGCGGAGACTTGGACTGAGTCCCCACCGCGCTTATGCGGTCAGTCTTCTCCTTACTGTCCACCTCACTCTCCTCCTTCTCAGCTAGTATCGGTGCCCGATAAGCATCGTCTTGGTCTATGCCAGCCTCCTTGTGGATGGGCGGCACCTCTTTGAAATCATCTTTCATCCGTTTTAACGCCTCCTCAACGGATTCATCTTCCAATAAGAAGGGATCATACTTAATCAGCCTTCTTACATTCACAATTTGCACCTTCCCTCTACCCCTGATCTTGTAGTTCAGAAATCCAGTCTGTTCCATAATCTAATAAGGTCCTTTCCAGTGAGTGAACAGCTTAGAGCTGACTCCTTTCGGGACCTGAGGATGGTACAACAGTACAATATCCCCAACCTGAAACTTGATCTGATCCAAGTGCGCTTGTCGCACCCCTTCAGCATCAGTCTTTCGGCGCTCCGCCTCTCTATGCGCCCTGACTATTTGTTCCGCCTCCATCTTCGCTCTAAGTCTCATCCCAAACAACTCATCCGCCTCCGCCCAAGTGTCTTTTGGGTGAAGGAGCGAAGTCGGGATATCAGGCTCACGCCCATATACTAGCTGATATGGCGAGATTGAGCTCTTCGAGCCTCCTACGCCGTAGAGGGTAGACAGTTCATTGCAAACGCAAATGATGGTGCTGCCTCGACCCATGCTCTTTGATTCTCCTTCTTCGTGCAATACATCTTTAGTGAGGCTTTGAGGGGTCTGTGTACCCGCTCGATTTTCCCATTTGCTCGCGGGTTATAGGCAGTAACATATTGCCATTTCATCCCGTAATACTTAGATAGTTTGTCGATGACCTCGTTATTAAAGTCCGAGCCTCGATCAGAACATATCTTTCTTGGTACTCCGATCTGTGAGATGATCCTATCGATCAGCGCCTCGGCCGTCGTCTTGCCGGTAACGTCTTTGACAGGGATGATCCACACATAGTTGGTGGCTCTGTCAATAGCCGTGAGGAGGTATTTGTAACCATCCTTCGATTCTGGGAAAGGTCCCACATGATCAATGTGTATAAACTCAAACATCCCCGCATGAAGAGGAAATTCTCCAATCAGGCCGAGCTTTGCCTTCAGTGGTGTTTTGTTTATCTTGCACGGGATGCATGCATCCACCGCCTGATCTATCTCCTCCTTCATCTTCTTCCACCAGAATCGCCTCGCTACGAACATGTGAGTTCGTTGTCGACCCGGATGCGCCAAAAGTGGGCAATTGTGGGCTGCGACAAATATAAATCGTCTCAGACTCTCCGGTACCCAAAGGGTCCATTTGTCCGGCTGTGACGCATAGCGACCGTGAAGGCCCTTGTACCACAGTAGACCATCTCTCCATCCCATCTCCTTCATCTGATCTTTGATCGCTTTCGTCATCCGTAGCTCATCCGGGTTCTGATATAACTGTATCAGTTCTTTAAACTCCGGATCTTGAGCCTGTTGTTGCCTCCATGCGGTAGGCGAGGCTATATGGATAGTACCATCTTCTAGCCGTACCCCGATTCTTTCCGGGTCATCGTCTAGGTCACTTCTCCGCTCTTGAGGAGGCTCCGCATAAACATCCTGCGTCTCCTCTTCCTCTCTTATGTTCGCCTTCGCATTCTCATATACCTCATAAGACCAGTCAGCGTCCTCCTGGGTATGTAGCTCACAACATATCCCGTGATCCGGGCCTTGTGGACTGTACCGTAGACCTGTGCGTCATATCGGACTCCACTCGCCATCTCCATTGCCTCAATGTGGCTGACCTCATACACCTTGTCAGTGGACAAGTCTTCCATCTCCACCGTGGACACCAACGCCGATACTTCTGAGTTAAACTCTAGCCTAGAGATGCTATCAGCGACCACATTTCGCTTTCCCGGTAGATGGACCATTGTAAAATCGAAACAAGACAAGAACGCTTGCCACCGCGCCAGCCGTCCAGTCTGTTCATGATTCATCAACCATAACAGGTTATGATGATCAGTTCTGAGAGTAAATTGAGGTCCTCCCCACAAATACTCTCTGAGCCTCTTGAGGGCCCACACCACCGCTAACGCCTCTCTTTGCCTTGTGCAATAGTTTCTCTCCGCCGCACACAACTTCCTACTAATAAACATGATTGGGCGTAATTTCTTCTCCTCATCCTCTTGTTGTAATACAGCCCCAATCGCAAACTTAGATGCGTCTGTATCGACTACGAATTGTTTCGTAAAGTCGGGCATCGTTAACACCAGTCCTCCGTCTTTCGGGTCTTTATAAATAAGATCTTTGAGCGCATGAAACGCTTGCAAAGCCTCTTCGCCCCACTTCTCAAAGTCTCCAAAATCTATCATTTTCTCCAACTTAGCCCGTGTTGCACCCCAATCGGGTATAAACTGGCTATAGTATTGCGCCATCGCAAGGAATGAGTGCAATTCAGTGCGGTTCTTTGGTATCGGTCGATTCATAATCTCCTCCCTCTTCTCTTTGGATATCGAGACTCGATTATGGGAGATCTCGTACCCTATATATGTCACACTCGTCTTGGCAAGTTGACACTTCTTTAGATTGCACTTCAGGCCAAAAGCTCCGATGCGCCTGAATATATCGGACAGATGATCGATATGCTCCTCCATTGTGTTAGAGTATACGATAATGTCGTCGATGTAACAAAATGCATATTCTCCCGCCTTCTGTCCCCGCCTTCTCATAAAGCCTCCGTCAGACAAATCATCGTACTGACTGCTCAACATCTTCTGCATCGCCTTCTGGAAAACTCCTGGGGCTTGCTTGAGGCCCATCGGAAGCACTTTCCATTGGTATATTTCCATACCCACCACAAACGCCGTCAGCCATCTGGACTTTTCCCCCAGTGGTATCTGCCAGAAGCCATTCTTAAGGTCAATGACCGAATAGAATTTTGCATTCCGCAGTACTCTCCTTCCTTCTTCTAATGTCGGGAGAGGATTTCTCTCTTCCTCCAGCACCTTGTTAACACGAGCATAGTTAACTGTCAGGCGCCATTCTCCTCCTGGCTTCGGCACTATTCTCGGTTGTGAGACTATTGGAGATGTTGATCTCTCAATAAAGTCCTCATTGAGCAGCTGTCTTGCTAGCTCCTCCGCTATCTTCGCCTCATGTATACTCAAATTCGCCCTTCGTGGTGCCGGTGACGGCTCCGCACCCGGTATTTTGTAAATAACCGCAGTAAAATATTCAGGCTTGACACCACCTGCATGTGGAGGGTCAAAAATTTCCTTGTTTGCCTCTAATTTGGCTTTTAAAAGCTCCTTCTCCTTCTCCGTGCCTACTCCTTCTTCCAATATTTTCCGCGCCGCCGCTTGAAAATCTTCATCAGACAGTAAGTACACTAGTAGACATTAGTCTCCGGATACTTGAATAATCGTTTGCGCTGAGACACTTTGATCAAAGGTTGAAGGAACAATAATGAACTTAATCAATGGTTAGAAACCAATGACTGAAACTCAATCTAATTTACCATAATTTATAGTGAAATAAATACCACAAATTTATATACTGATCTTGTGGTCAGAAATTCAAGTGATGATTCAGTATGGGCCAATCTATACTAACTGGCAACTAATTGTGAATAACGCTAATATCAACGTAACGAATAATAATTATAATACGAAATATGAAAATGGTAATGAATATGATCCGGTCAAATATAAATGTTATGTCGTGAAATTGGCCATAAAAGGTAACAATATATTTAGTAAATATTATTGCTTACTCTCCCCCTCGGCATAACATATATGTATATGTATATTATCTTTAAATTACTAACATGATTGGCCATATGAAACTATATGTAAACTAGCGATTCATGATGATGAAGTATGATACATGTTAATGTTGCATTAACACTAAAAATGAAAAAAAAATTCTTAAGCATCAAAGGATGCAGGTCCTTGCAGCGGTGTAGCAAGTCTGTTGAATAAATTCATCCTAAGTGTCTGTAAAAGCTGGAGGCATTAAACCTCAAACTGCGGTAAAGCGTCCTTGAGCAACACCGTAAACTGTGCGACTAGTTCCAAGAAACGTGGCGTCGGTAGTGACTTCGTCAGCATGTCCGCCAGATTGTCCTTCGTCGAAACGTGTCGTACGATCACTTCGCCAGCCCGTACTCGTTCTACCACGTAATGGTGTTTGAGTGCTAAGTGGCGTGTGCGATCAGTGGCCATGCCGTTCGTTGCGTTCAGGACCGCCCCCCGGTTGTCGTTATTGATAGTTGATGGCGTCGGCAACGGAATTCCAACGTCCTTGCACATATGCAATATCGCGATTGCTGTTCGGCATGTCGTTGAGTTGGCGATCGTTTCAGCATCCTGAGTCGATAGTGCGACTGTGGGTTGGCGCTGCGAACTCCATGCGATGGGCCCAGTCGTCATGTGCAGTTGGCCGGTTCTTGATCGTCGCGTGTACTCACATGCGCCCAAGTTGGCATCGGAATACGATATAAGCTCGAAGCTGCGGGTCCGAAATGGGAAGAAAATCCCTCTAGGTGTTCGCAGAAATCTGAGGATGCGAGCTATTGCTGAGTACGCCACGTCAGGCTTCTTTGATGCGAGTACCGCCGCGTGGTTGACCGCGTAGGTGATGGCCGGTTGCGTCTGAGTCGCAGGCCAGAGAAGGGCGCCAAGCAAGCGAGGGAGCGAGAAACGCCGAAGCATAGCTTCTTTGCTGGCTGGGGGAGGGTCAGTCGTCGCTGTAGGGGTAGCGACTGGCTTGGCTTCTTGGAAGTTGAAATCCCTAAGCATGCCCTTAATGTATTCATGCTGATGTATGACTATGCCCTCTGAAGTCCTAACAAACTGCAAGCCACAAAATGTTTTTACTTGTCCTAGGTCCTTCACTCTAAATGAATGTTTCAGTTTGGTGAACAGGGCATTGTGCTCGTCTTTGGTATTATGAAACACGAGCAAGTCATCAGTGCGAAGGAGTAGATAGGGGGGTAGTTTCTGTCTGCCTGTGACTGAAGGTAGGAAGAAAATGCATGGGTCTAATGTTGACTGTTTATATCCTATACTTCTCACATTAGTAGACACATGGTCAAACCACCTTCGCCCTGCCTGGGGGGTTCCGTACAGAATAGAATCATTGAAGGGTCGCTTTTGTTTTCGTACCCCTTAGGCGGAAAGGCGAAGGCAATGTCCTTCATATCTGCATGGGAATATGCTTGTGAAAAGTCGAGGTGAGAGATCATGAGGTCATTGAATGCAGCATAAGATACTAGTAGCAAAAGAAACATTGGTTGGGTGGTGGGGGAAGAGCATTCATATGGATTGTAATGAATGTATTCTGCGATTTGTATTTCTCCTGACCTGTAGACTCATCTGTCTTTATGGCATCAACAAATGTTGTATGGACAGGAGGTACATTCGCTGTTATTGCTGCGGCTCGAGGTACCCATTGCAGTGCTTTGCATTCGAACAAACCTTGTAACTCGGCTAGTTGAGCAGCATGTACCTGAGGGTGTGACTTTATGGTTTTCTGTGGGATATGTAACACTCTTGTGAACAAACAATAGCTGTCCTGTCCTAAGGCCTCCTCTTCCTCCTCCTCAAACTCATGAGCAACAATAATGTGTGCGGTATGAGTGGGGTGGTTTGCTGGTGTTTGTTTCCTAAGCCTGGGCCCAGCAACTATGTTTGTTGAAGTTATTGCAGCACCATCCCATGTTTGTGGTATGCCCTTGTTACTACTCCATCTATCTGGTAGAGGGAATTGTGGTGCAGATGAGGAGTGTTGGGCTGGGTTTGATGTTGCTCTGTTGTGTTGTGTCGTTTGCCGAGGTGCTGTGTTCGTCTTTTTCTCTTGTGCAACCGTTGTTGCTGGAGTGGGAGCAAATGCATTTGGTGGGGGATGGAGTGAGCCAAAATATGGGCTTGGTTGCACGTAAAGACTTGAAGTGGCCTTGGTGGTGTGTGGGGTTGTCGTGTCATCGTCCAGTGTGTCGAGTGTGTTTTGTGAGGAATGTGGCAGTTGGTTTGTTTGTGTTGGAGTCCTGAAATTGTGGCAGTTGGTCCTCGTTTTTCCACTGCACTGACTGGGTAGATGGTATGCTAGTGGTAGGAGGCGAGGTGGAGGATGTTATGTTGTGCGACACTACTAGTGGTTGCCAAGGTCGTGCAGGTATTTTGCATGTGTAGCCACGAGTCATTGTATCGAAACGAACATTACGTTTTTCTACTGTGGCTGTCTGTTTGGTGTCGTGAATGAGGATTTTATAGACTCGACGAAATATGTTGTAGCCAATGAGAGTACCTGGCACGGCGACAGGCTGTGCTTTCGTCGTTTCCATTTTCACCCAGGCGAGGCATCCGAAAGGTTGCACGAACGATTGCACAGGTTTTCGGCCCATAAGCAATTCCCGAGGGGATTTGCCTTTGTCCTTACCTCTGCAAAGGGGCGTGACCATTCGTATGGCTAGTGTCGCTTTATGTGTGTCCTCCCAAAATGTGTTAGGCAGGCCTGCATCTAACTGTGCTGCTAGTGCGCGTGTGTCGTCTGTCCTATTCATTCTTTCAGCAAAGGGGTTCATGTTAGGCTCGTTACGTGTGGTGGTTTTGAGGATGATGCTGTGTTTGTCTGTATAGTCTTTTAGTACTTTAGAGACAAACTCGCCATCTGCTCTTATCTGCTTTAGTTTGTTGCCTGACTGCCGTTCAAAGAAAGCAAATATGCGTGTTAAATGTGGCATGTAAAGCTTAGCTTCGCGGGTAGGTGTGTAGAGGTCACAAGCAAACTTAGAGCGAGAACATGTCACTCCCCCTCTATAGTAGTTACCGTATCTTGACATTACGGGGAATGGGCCGCTGAAATCTATGTTGAGTGCTTCACCTTGCTTATATTCTAGGTCTAGATAGTTACCTCTGTACATAGGGGGTTTGTTAGGTTTGCCCCTATTGCATCCATGACATGCACGTACCAGACGCATCCATTCTTTGCCAGCGATGCGTCTGCCTACGCTCTTTGCAAACTCGTTCATTATGAGTAGGTTTGCATGCATCAGAGCTCTGTGTAGGATCATTGGATCGTACGTTGCATGTGATGGGAGAGGATTGACTGACCATAATGCAAGGTCTGGTAGGTTGTCGATGGTTGCAGCCAGTGACAGTTGTTCTCTCTGCTTGTACCTGTATGGTATATATCTTTGATGAGGGTCAAGTGGTGTCATTCCTGGCTTATCTAACTCGGATAGCAAGTGTGAATTGAGCCTCTCCCTTGCTAGTATGTTCTTCTTGTCAAGTGTTATGGGCTTGTCATAGATGAATACTTGACCATTTTGATGGATGATTGTTTTGTGCATGTCATGGTCAAGGCGTGGGGTGGGAACAAGGTTGAATGGTAATGACGGTGATATGAGTGAGTTGGGAAATGACTGTTTAACCGATTGACCATAACCATTGAGCCACGTCGGAGTGGCAGTAGCCCGCGTCCTCACCGGAAGCGGCTTACCAGATATGTTATTGAGGAAAGCCGGTTTCTCTTCGCGGATAGACTTGGGGTCGATAGGCGCCTTCTCATGGAATAGCCATCGGTTGCATGCGCTGTCGACCACGTCAGGGGGATTGCCGTCGGCCATTAGCACATAGTTGACCATAGGGCGCTTGAGCTCTGCCCGTTCTAAGTCCATTGTCTCCTGCATCCATCTGTTGTATTCGTCCATGTTCTTGAACTCCAAATATTCCAGCTCTGGATGCCTGTTGACGTAGTATTGCCACTCGCGTACGTTGGCGAAGTCCAGGGCGGGTGGGTAGAGATAGTTCTCATGTTCAGGGTCGTCGAGCTCCGGGTCGTCGATGTCGTCAGTTGCATCTTCGTCAGGGATGGTTGCTACGTCTGTGGTATCTTCTTTCGGGTCCCTTATTGCTTCTAATTCGTCAAATACGTCTGCCATTAACACGAATTCGAATGTGTGTGAGTAGTCATGACGTCGTAGGCGTTCGCGTAGTTCTTCAGCTTCCACACGTCCGGCAGGTGGGTAATAGTTGAGCGGTGGTCTCACGTTGTCGTTGAACAGTGGTTCTATTTCAGGTGTGTATGGTGCTGGAGGCGGTGAACGCTTCACATCGGACGGCGTGTCGGGTATGTTGAGTATGCGTTTCAGTTGCTTCTCCAGTTGTTCTCGCCATCTTTCGCCTGCTGCACCTACACCGTAGGGTTCGTGCTGTTCTTGTCCGGTCTCATCTGTTCCGCTTGGAGGTGGTGGGAGCATAGTCCATGGTGGGTCCGTCTCGTTGATTGTATACGCTTCGTCGAAGTTGGGTATGTCCGGCGTGGTAGCGGCGAGCGCAGCTAAGTTCGCATTCGGTGTAGAAGAGGTCACCTCGTAGTCTTCTTCGTTTTCCGTGAAGTTAAGGTGGGCGTGTGATTGTGCCATTGTGGCCGTCCTGGGGTCCACACGTCTCCCCCTCGTCGTAAATTCATCTAGGCTCATCGCCATATCTACCATTGTGGGTGTGTCTATGAACAGTGGTGCGTGTGGTCCACCTTCACGGTAACGTAACAGATGTTGAAATGCGAGGTCGCCTAGCTCGGGCTGGTCCGTTGGTATGCCGAGTAGATCGTATCTCGTTCCCCTTTCTCGAAGTCGGTTGATGAGTGGATGCCGCTTGGCCATGTTGCAGAACTCTTTGTGTGCCGGCCAATCGGTCCTCTGATGATCGGTGTTGCAGTAGTAGACGAGTTGACATCCGCTGCAACGCTTCAGTTTCCCTTCTTGGTTGCCGCAGTAGGTGCAATCCCATCTAATGCTGCCGCGTCTGGTTTCGCGTATAGTCTTGCAGTCGACGCAGTCTGGTTTGGTTAGTGCCCAGTTCTCCGGGAGTAGTCGGAAGTCCTTCACGATGCTCCAGTAGGCCAGCTCATCGGTGGTAGGGTGACGAAAGCAATGATGTGCATCTGTCCAAGCGAAGGTGTATCGTCGTTCTGTTGGCTGTGAAACTCCAGGTACACGTCTGTATTGCACTGGTTGGCCGTAGGGTAATGCTTCGATGGCTTGTATGCGACTTATTGCGTCCTTGTTGTCCGTAGATGCATTCGCTGAGGTCGTCGTCGGGGCCAACGGGGTAAAGCACTCGGTCTGCAGGTTCGGTGGGATAGGTACCGTGAAACTTGAAATGGGCGATTCCTCATTGTATGCCATGGACGGGGTAGGCGGTGTTTCGCTCATCGAGGTGTCCTCTGCGCTGGTTGAACTCAACTGTCGCTGTCGATGTTCTCCGATGGGCGTTGAGGTAGGTTGCTCTTCTTGACGGTCTTGCTCTGATGTCCTGTCTTCCGGTGCAGGTGAGCTCATAAAGCTCTGTGTTGGCACGCGCGGGGATTGTGTAGTTGTTTCCGGCGGTTGTTGCGGTGAACTACCTGGTTCACGTCGTGCTCGTCTCGGGCATCTTGTCCGCAGTACGATGTGCTCAATACCTGTTGAGCCGGGCGCGTCTTGAACTAGCAGCGATGGTAACATCCACGGATCCGTTCTTGGAAGGAAATAGTTGAGGGGTGTTCCAAGGGGGCACCAAGGTCGCGGCCAATGGGCGGGTGGGACAGGGAATCCTTGTGGGATCGCTCGAAATGCGTCCCGCATGCGCGTCCATTGAACGTAGGCACGTCTGTAGTCGTTCTCGTCCATGCGTTGTGTGATTGTCAGCGAGCTCCATGGGATGTCTGGGCGTCTCGTCGGGTCTTCCACGTAATCAGAGTGCGGTGCGGGCGATGCTTCAGTGGGGGTGGGAGGGTTATAGGTATCAGAAGTGGGTGTTAGAGGAGACAGTTGGATAGGTCCTGCTCTATTTCTGTACCTACTTCCCCTTTGTACGTAGGCTACTTCTTCTTGCGATGGTTCGTCCTCCTCTGGTCCGGGTCGTTCGTCGTCGGAGTCGGCGGAATGCATCAGCCATGTCTCGGGTGGGTCGCCTGTTGGATCATCGACGTCGTCCGTGGCTTCCACTTCGGTTGTCGCGTTGGCTTGTCCGCTCGATCGTTGAATCCGTCTTGTGTTGGTCTGTTTAGGTTGGCCTCCACGTCCTCGTTGATTCGGTCCTCCCCCTCGACCACCGCGACGTGTGTTCGAGTTTGGCTGCGTGGGTCGTCTGCGGACTGGGCATTCAGCCCCAGAGTGTTTCGGTCGGCCCTCGCAGACTCGTTTCATGCAGGTGGATCGACACTGGGCCGCAATGTGTCCTCGTCGGTTGCAGTTGAGACATCGGATGTCTTTGTTGATAGCAACGGGTGTGGCCGAAGTGAACAGGGCTGTCGAGGACCTAGATGAGGCAGCAGAGAGTTGGTTAGCATGGTATGCTTGTAAGATGAGTGAACATATCTCATTATAACGTGGTTTGTCAGCATCAGCACGAGACCAATACATAGTTCCCCCTACATCCCCATAGATAGAGAGGCGCACTCCTTAAGTTTAAAGAGCAAGAATACGACTCTGAATTCATCAGGTAGAGGCACTCCTCTTGACTGTAGGCGCTCGAAGCGTTGGGTCAAGAGCTCCATCCATGTTGGTAGGCCATTGCTTGACTTCAGCTTTGTCTCGAACAGCTGCATTAGTAGGCGAGCGATAGAAACCGATCCTTTGCTGCCGAATCGCTCGCAGATCGCTGTCCAGATCACCGCTGGGTTGGTTCCTGCTCGTTGGACGGTCAGTAGAGCTGTCGACTCTTGGCATGCTTCCACAAGGAAGCAGCGGACATGGATCTGTGCGTTGATGTAGTCTGCTTGGCTGAAAAGTGTATCCAGGTCAGTTGGTACGTTGATAGTAGGCAAGAGGGCGGGTGCTTGGCTACCTGAGGACGGGTTGGTCGAGGATGGGCTGCTTGAGGACGAGCTGGTCAGTGATGACGAGCTGCTCGATGATGAGTCGCCACGTCTCGATCCGTATGCTTCATCGTCTTCGTCGTCATCGCTCCTCCTTCTCGACTGTCTTGCTGTCGAGGTGTCTTGCTGTCGTGCTGACAGTCCAGATCCAGTAATGTTGTTAGGGGCGGGGTGGGTGGGTCTTAGTCCAGTAGTTCTGGTACTTGCGTAGATTGTAGCAATCTCTTGTACCAAGTAGGGCGATTCTTGGTCTTCCAGAAGTAGTATGTAGCGTGCGTCCACGCGCAATAAAAAAGCGAAAAATTGGAATTTCCAAAGGTCAAATTCATCGATGGGTCTTTTCGGGAATTTCGGTAGCTTGAGTTGGTAACGGGGCGCATCCAAGGCTCCATAACCAGTAAGTACACTAGTAGACATTAGTCTCCGGATACTTGAATAATCGTTTGCGCTGAGGCACTTTGATCAAAGGTTGAAGGAACAATAATGAATTTAATCAATGGTTAGAAACCAATGACTGAAACTCAATCTAATTTACCATAATTTATAGTGAAATAAATACCACAAATTTATATACTGATCTTGTGGTCAGAAATTCAAGTGATGATTCAGTATGGGCCAATCTATACTAACTGGCAACTAATTGTGAATAACGGTAATATCAACGTAACGAATAATAATTATGATACGAAATATGAAAATGGTAATGAATATGATCCGGTCAAATATAAATGTTATGTCGTGAAATTGGCCATAAAAGGTAACAATATATTTAGTAAATATTATTGCTTACTCAGACATCTGCTTATGTTTCTTGAGGGGTTCTCTGTCCTCCTCCAAGCCTAAGTCTTCTTCCGAGACATCATCTAGGCCCGTCTTTTCATACGTGACCGTGTCCAGCTCATCATCTTTACCGAGCTCCACCAGCATGTCAATGAGTCTCGCGTATTGCAAAAGAGCTTTACGGGTGTAAAAACCATCAAAGCATGTGAATGCTTGCGGTATCAATTTCAACTTGTCGAGGTCTCTGAGCTTCCGCTTGTATGCACTGCTCTGCTCACGAGTTCCCATATGACAAGCCACCACTAGCTGTTGCTTGCGAGAGGGTACCGGTATAGGATGATCAATAAGCCGGTCCCTTATTTCCTGCGCCCATATCGCCTTCTCATTATATGGCAGGATAATAGTATACGGCTTATTATTTTCGAATAAAGTCCGTAAGCATTTCTTCACTTCAGTTAGTGAACGCGGCCACGTGGGCTCGTCACCCCAGAAATCAGTAATAAAACTTTTAATAGTTTCTGGTGGAGTATCCGGGATTCGCCCCGTTCTCCTTGGTACAAACGCCTCCCTTTTTTCTTCTCCTACTTTCGCATGGAAACAGTATCCGTTAGTAATATGGACGTCTGTTCCTACTCCTTCCGCAAATCTCGCCAACGACGGGCTTCTTTGTGCGACACATATTATCTCCTCCTTTCGCGTCTCGATTAAGTCATCAATAGACTTTTTGTCCCAATGGCATGTCGGAACTGTGACAGTGCACACTTGGGATTCCCAATTGTCGGTCCAGGACAGCTCATCCGGTCTTACGACATGGGGGTGAACATACACCTCAAGTGCCTCATGTGCGATGGCCATCTTTTTGTGATCCGTCGCTAGACTCAGCTCATAAGCCTCATAAGAGTCAGTAGCGTTGAAGGGATCAATATCGTTCTTTTCTCCTCTTATCACTCGCAGTGCGGCGCAATCAATCACAGCCCCCATCGTAGCCAATTGGTCATACGATAGTAATATTGACCCGTGGTAACCGGGGACGACATAAAGGTCCATGCGGTATACTCGTGCGGATTTTAATTTAAAGGTCAGTGTGATGATTCCCGTAATGACCGTCCGGCTACCCACTCTCTTCAGAGTGCCAGTCGAATTTGTCATATTTCCGTCCACCCAGTCCCGGTATCGATTTAAAAACTTCCGGCCGACAATATTAATATTCGCCATCGTATCATTACCAACTTTTAATATTGTCTTTAATGTTTCATAATAAAGTTCCGTATAACACAGAGCATCAGGCCTGTGTATATTGACTGCGAGAACAAGAACTTTACGTTCCAAATTTTGGAGTCTTGTCTCTAAGTTTTTCAACTCCTCGTTCTTCTCCTCCTGCTTCACCTCATTAACATTGTTATTATTCTGCGGTACTGGTGCGTTTACTATGTGAGCGACATTGTCTTGTGGCACTTGAGTACACACATTGTCTTTTTGCTCGCCACCCGCCGCGATCGTAGACATTGAGTCTGTTCGTGGTTGTTTGCTTGGCCGAGGCGATACGTCTGCCATTGGCCTCCTCGCCTCCATCGCAAGTCTCGCCTTCCTATTTGCATCAGTTATCATTGGTAACCGTGATGTATGAACGGGTATGAGACTACCTTGGGGCTGCAGTCTCTGTGTACCCACATCTTTGTATTCAGATTGAGGAAGCGTTGACCCATTCTGCACAACATCATTAGAAAGCACTGTGACTTTAGAGTTAAACTTCACAGTCTTCTCCTTCCTCTTTTCTTCCCCCTCCAGTCATTCCACCACCTCGAAACGATTACCTTGAGTAGTGTCCGGGTGGGATGTCGTATCGATCTCCGAGGCAGTGTTGTAGGCCTGAGCTCGACCGAAATTCGGGTTGGAACTTGCCCATGAGCCTCCTCCTCCTCTGGGTGGGGGGGCTGGAGCTCGAACAGCTCTCCCTCCATAAGGGGTATATCCCCGACCTCCTCCTCTTCCTCTCTGAGGGGTTCCTTGCCACCTCGAGGCTCCTCTCCATGTTCCTCCTCTTCCCTCCTGCTCCTCCTCCTCGTCCTCCTGCTCCTGCTCCTCCTCCTCCTCGTCCTCTTTGAGAGGCCTTTAAGTTCTTTTGTCTCTCCCTTTCCTCCTTCTTCTCCTTCATCCTCTTCATGTAGGTAATGATTGCCTCTCGTAACTCCTCATCATCACACATATTGGCATACCAACCTTCGTTCGCAGCGGCAATCTGAAGCATGTTGAAAAGGCCCGGTTCCTTGCATTCCGTCCTGCTCAGAAAATTTGCCCTTGCTGTTGGGTTCTGCCTATCATGATTGAAAGAGCAATCTCTGTTCTCCATCTGTGCCTTACACTGCAAGCCCGCGAACCACCTCCAACATGCGGTCTTCAGGTCTGGCTCTCTCTGTCTCTTCCAACCGGCAACTCTGTTTGTGTACGTGGCTTGTGCGCCAACAGGTACACCGCCTGCCTGTGCCGTATGTGCCTCCGTGAGCGAGTCCATGTTTGAGCATGCACTCATCACTTCTTGAAACAGTGCTGACGGAGCAACGCTTTGAACCGTATTTTCGAACACGTGTGTCTCGAGGAAGTTCTTGGACTTCACTGAGCTAAACGTCGAGCATTGTTGTATGAGCTGAGTAAGCTTACTCGGGTTAACTGTGTGTAACGCCGAGAAGAAATAGATGATGATCGACTTGCGGCCATAGAATAGCCCATAGGAGGAAACTACCTCCGTAAGGGTCGCCGCCAAGCCAACAGCACTCCTCAAACTCATCGCCACTGTCTCAAAGATTTCAAATCCTATGAGAGTACCAGTGCAGAGGTGCTGGTATCCATGAGATTGAAAATATGAAATGAGTGTGGCCACCGCCAGTTCACACTGAGCGTCTAGGCCTGTTGCATTGTTTCTCTTAATCTCCTCCGTCTTTCTCAAAAACCTGTACTGTGTCAGATCAAATCCCTCCGAGACTAGAGATTGGTCAAAAACAGTAACAAGGGCCTCGTATTCCTGCGTTTCGTCGCAAGGAAAAGCCTTCATGCAGGCATTGATCTTTTTGAGCTTGCTCAAAAGCGAAGCATCAGAGTCTTTGTCTGAGCTCGTCTTGGCATATAGCATGAGACTTGCCACTCCTCCTTTCTTCCCCTTGAAGGCATTTATGATATTTTGTCTGTCCTTCTTCTCCGTGTTTGTGACCACCACCGTAGTTGAGCCCGGGGGTGCAGGGGCTGGTGAGGCAGGAGCTGGTGGGGTCAAATATGTCGGAGGGTGTGCCTTTGCACCACTCACTTTTGCTTTCATTTTCTCCAGTCTCATCGTTTTCTCGAACTCCTCATTCTCTTTCGCGTTCTTCTTCTCAGATATCACCAGCTTTTGAGCATGAGTGATAAAGGCCACCAATTCAGAAGCAGATCTGAGAAAATTATATTTCTCCACATATTGGTCAACACCTGCTTTGTTGGCGACCGGTGGTGCGTTACTAAGTGATTTAAGGACAGAGTGATCCTTGGTAGGAATCCATCTCTTCCATGCCCCCTTATGCAGTAACGCACCCATCAACAGTCTGATCTTGGTCAGAACTCTGTCGGTCTTCTCTAACTCATCAATCACAGGATGAGTTTCTCCTGCTGCCTTAATGCTTTTTTCCATCTCTGCCTTCCCCTCCTCCAAGGCCTTCATTTCCATCGTAAAAAATGAAATATGCCACTCGAGTTTTTCGAACCCAGATTGGTCTTCTTTTTTGTTACATCGACTGCCTCCTGACCAGTCGCGAGGAATCTGGCCGTTGCTCTTGGGTTTGTGTACTGGAGGTAACCCTCACATCGTGGGCCGTATGAACGTTCCCAAATCAGGGTTTGAGTGTACACCCCAAAGATAGCATCGAGTAATTCGAGGTGGGTGTGTGAGTCCCCAAACTTGATATGCTGTATCTTCTTTCTCTCTTCTTGATCAGAGACCAGTTTGCAGAGGAGCTGTGCTGTGTTTGATAATAGGATATAGACATCCTTTTTAGCACGACTTTTCTCTCTTCTTTGATCCTGAGGGATCCACACATAGGTATCCTTCTCTCCCCCCATCTTGTTATCAAACTCTTCTTTAGTGAGGTCATAGTGGTCTTGCACCCACTGTTGTTTCTCCACTGTGATCTCCTCTCCATCACTATGAATCAAAGTCGATCATTTTTCGTCCTCCTCCTCCCGTGTAGGCAGGTGGTAAGGGATTACCATATGCTCCTCCTCCTCCCGTCTCTTCTTGTTCAAATCCTCCTTCATCTTCGTCTCCTCCATATCTTCCTTCATCATCTCAGCCCCCTTCTACTCCTCCTCCTACTCCTTCATCTCCTCCTCCTCCTCCTCCTTCATTCAGTCCTCTTCCTCCTCCTCCTGCTGCTTCTTCTTCTTCTCTTCTTTGTTCTGCCTCCGAGAATTCTCTCACTTCGGCGGTCTCTGTCGACATGATGTCGTAGTAGTAATTAACAGGAGGACAGTGTCAGCTCCTATGTTTGGTTTTTGTTCGTTTGTGTTCTGTTCCTCCTTCAGTCGATTGACTAGTGAAGAGAGAAACTAATAGAGAGGGTAGGATAAGATTCCCTGTCCTCTATGAAACACTGTTTGTATGTTTGTTTTTGTTTGAGAAAAATAGTCTTTGAGATTTTCTCCGATTTCTTGTTCTCCTTACAGATTACTTTCTCCTCCTTCTTTTCTATATTGTATCTAGTATGAGGCACTTGGACATAGACACAGATAGTAATAGAGAAGCTAGAAAAGCTCTCCTTGAGAAGTCGACAGTCGGTCGGATAGGTTCTCAGACCTACCTTTAGAAAACGATCAGAGAGTTGTAAAAATACTCTGACGTATGTGTGAGATAATGCAGATAAATGCACAAACTAGAAGGGTAGAGTGTTGTGCTCCTGTCCCTATGCTTGTTTGTGTTTTGTGTGTTCCTTCACTCTTCTGTCCACCTCCTTCTTCTTGGTCTCTGTGTAAGAACAGCAAGAACGACAGAGAGTTTGTATCTGATGTCTCCTTGTGAGCACACAGATATGGATTGGGCTAGAGGGTACGAGACACCTGCTTGAGACCAATCAAATTATTTGTTTTGTGAAAGAGTTATGAGGGAGCTGTGTTGGAGTATTTGATTTCGTCTGACGTCCCCGTGTGAGACAGGTCAGTGAAAATTCACTCTGTTGCCTGTGTGGCAAAGCAGAAAGAAATCACCATAGTGATGTGGAATCCAAATGTAATGCCCCCAACGATAGCTAGTAAAAAATCGGTAATACAACCAAACACAGTCATCAAAAGATGAGAATGATGTCTCGTTATATTAGCTCAGTGAAGCAAAAAAGGAAAACTGCAACAGACCAGGAATAAAATGGCATCAGGTCCAATCAGGACAAATAATACTGAAAAACAAGCTGGTGCACCTGTCACCAGGAAAAGGTACTTTTTACCTGCTATCCGGGGGGTGATGCATACAAAGCTGTGCGCCACAGCGCGCTTTAGCAACCCGTGCTCCACCACCAAACAAACAGAAAAGAACATGCTCTTTCCATAAAATCATTCCCATAAACCACTGTACATATATATATCTAGAAACCCAAGCCAGACACTCTCATCACATGAAAACACACATTCTAACATTTCCCAATCTTGCAAATTAAGCTGTCAGACCCAAAAACTTCTGTTTGCCATCATGCGCAACGCAAGCACCACCCATAAACAGCCCATAAGTAGCCTTGCAACTCAAGAAAATCATTGCACACACATACCAGTATGCACCTAGACACTCACAATCTGAAACAAAAGCATATAACTAGTATAACCCCAAGAACCGCATCAGTAAAATTCCTACTCTACAGTTTTTCCTCTCAGCATCGCGCACGTAAATCTCTTTTCATCAGAAAATTTAATTTCGGAGAAACTGAGGAAAATTTCCATACACAGTTTATTTTATTAGTGACTCCAGATACGTTGACATAGAAATAGACATAGACATTGACGTCGACATATATAGATATTGACATGGCCTCTGTTTGCAAACCACAGCCTTACAGAAAAACAAAAATTAAAACCAAAAAGGAAGAAAAAAAACCAATTTCTGCAACAGGCTTTCCGTGGAGTGTTTCCTTTATTTCTGCTGTGGATCTTACTGATCAGCGTCAGCCACAAAGGAAACACTGACCCTGATACACTCGGTCCAGGGATGAGCGAAAAAGGCAACAACATTGTTTCTTTATTTCTGCTGTGGATCTTACTAATCAGCGTCAGCGAAAAAGGAAACACTGGCCCTGATACACTCGGTCCAGGACTAAGCGAAAAAGGCAACAACATTGACAATGTCATGGACGTAAAAATTTTAGAAATCGAATATTTGGCTTTCCGCCGAATGTCTTTATTTCCTTTGTTCTCTCTTCTTCTTCTTCTTCGTTTTTATTGAGAGAACAATTTTTACAATTGGACTCAGGGAACTTCCACGTGAAAAGTATAGCTAGTAGTAGTATAGGGTCGCACTTCGGCACACTTTTTCAAGACAGACCCCGCCCCGCCACAGAGACACACACCGGCCGGCCCGGACGGGACAAAAAGGCAACGGTAATAAAAAGTGGAAACGGTTAATAAAATGATACACGTAGCCTTTTTCAACATTGAACACAGTCACAGCTGTTAATTTGCGAAAAAAGAAATATAACGGGTTTTGCGATTTTTCTTGACTTTTTTGTTGAAGTTTCTGTTAGATAGAAAACAAAATGGCGACGTATAAATAAAAAGGAAATGAGCACATGAACGAAACATTGATGACTGGTAATTTTTTGCACGAAAACTGCAAAATAGACCAACAGATTTTCTCCTTTGCTGAAAATCGCGTTTTTGACAAAGCGAAAAGAAGGCCAAATTACCCCTTGCAAAAATATATAAAAGTGATATATACCCTACAGGCATATACCGTATGGCCAATAACTTTGATAACCTTGATAATTTTTCTGATAACTCTGATAATGAGAGTATAAGGCGAGACAGTAATGACTGGATAGAATATTATATGGATAAACAAGAAAGCATAGTAAATAGACATAAAATAACAGTAAGTAATCAAATAGAGTTGATAAATGAAAATATAAAAGAGATGACAAAAAAGAGAGAAGAGCTTGAAGAGAGAGAGGATGCGATAGACGAAAGATTAGCAGAGATAGAAGAAGAGAAGCAAAAAAAGAAAAATAATGATAAAATGAAAAGAAAGAGAAAGAGAGAAGAAGAAAGAAGAAAGAAAGAGGAGAGGTTGTTGGATAGTTGGTTGCTAGCTAGGAAGCAACCATTGAGTTTGAGAGAGGAGGAGCAGGCTAGGAAGTTAATATGTAATGGAGATAGCTTTGATATGGTTTTGGATAAATATAATAAATACAGAAATAGGGTTGAGGTGTAAAATAGCTGACTATATAAAGTCCTGGGCACGACATTAAACTACCCCTACATAAACACATATTGTCCCTCTGTGTGTTTATGTAGGTGATGCCTCCCAAGAAGAAGGAAGAAGAGCCTGTTAAGGTAATCTCTTCCTTTTTTTTGTTGTTGCTCAGATTGATGTTTGTATGTTTAGGATATTACTAAGGGGGTTGCTGGTATGAACTTTGTTGGAAATGTTGGCGCAAAAAAAGGAGCAAAAAAAGGAGGTAAAAAAGGAGGTAGAAAGAAGGGAACACCTAACTCTATTATGAGGTTTGATCCTATGTACGCAGTCATTGACAAAGAAAGTGGAACCGCTGTGGTGTATGACGAACCTGACGAAAAAAGGATCGCATTGGCGGTATGGGGCCATAAGTCAGCACCCGCTTCCCCGAGCTTTTTGTTGTTGTATTCGCAAGCGGTCAGCATGTACTATTCCGAAATTTTGCAAACATTCTCGAAATTTCTCTGAAACTAAAGCTCGGAAAAATCAAAACAGTTTATTCAGCTCGAATCTACAATGTTGAGGAGGAGGAGGATGAGGAGGATGAGGAGGAGGATGAAGAAGGTGAGAATGATGAGGCAGTTGTGGAGGATGAGGCTACTAATGTTTAGTTGCTTTCTAAAGTTTCATTTTGTTTTAATATTAAATCAGTTAACTCTGTTCAAATATATTAAATTGTCTTACTGGTTTTCAGTTTCAATAACTTACAAATCCATTATTTCCTTTTTCTTTCTAATCCGGGCACTACTACGAATGTTTTCCGGTTTTATGTCTAATGACTTTAATAAGTGGCCGGTCTTTTTTTCCTTAGTTGCTTCTTTAACTTTGTCGGCTAGTTGAGGTTTAACTTCTTCCTGTTCTTGTTCGTTCATTTTGGACTTTAATAATTGTTGAGGACTGACTAGTTCGTTTTCACCAAGTATTAGCTTAAAGCCTTTCCGGCCTTTTACTGTATATACTTTTTTTTAATACTGAACATCACCCTTAGAAAAAACCGTTCTTTCTAGTTCTTTTCTAACTGTTGAACCCTTAGGAAATTTATTAATGAGGCCGGCTCTATATATTTCTTGATCGTTTTTCTTTTTACCTTCATAGACTTCCATAGGTGTAGCCTTAATTGTATTATGGAATGTATTATTATAATTATTAACAATTTCATAAATGTAAGGAACCCAAACAAAATCGTCATTAACTTCCCACATAAAATTTAAATCGTTTCTTATTGTTCTAATAAATCTATCTACTATACCCATAGTTCGGTGGTCACCAACTTCGTTAGTTGTATGTTGAATTCCGTTGTCTTTAAAGTATTCTGCGACTTGTCCTTTATATTCACTGCCGTTGTCTGACGTAATCCTTTTAGGTTTAGGCATTTTTTTTAATCCTTCCAATACTTCACCAGTTGTTTTATTTTTGATCGGTTCAATCCATCCACGACGAGAATAAACATCAATCATTACTAAACCAAATATGTAGTTTTTGTTTCCTTTCTTAGTAGCTATTTTAGACATATCCATAAGGTCAATAAACACTTGGCTTAATGGTTCAGGCTCAGGGGCTAGTATAGTATTCCATTTTTTAGGGTTCTTAGATTGATGGTGTATTTCAGAAGCTTCTTCGATTTTCTTTTTTTCAAGTTCTTCTTCATTTAGCGGAGACTCCACCTCCGTTTCAGTATTTTGTGTACCGACTACATCGGTAGATGTATCGCCTACAGCGATAGCTGTATGCTTATGGTCCATTGCTATATGCGACTAAAATAGGAAGGTAGTTTATCACGATATATAAAAGAGTAAATAATAAGTCGTGCATAAAGTTATATATTGAAAGATTTTAAAAAGTTTCAAAACTTAAGAAAAATTTTAGATGTATCATTGTTTTCTTTTTTTGGTTTATTGGGCTGTTGGTTATAAACATTAACCGATATGTTTGATTTCTTGCCTTTACCCTTCTTAGGCTTTGGCTCTTCTTCCTCAGATTCGCTTTCGCTATCCTCGCTCTCGTCTAATTCAGGCAGTTTCTTTTTTAACACTTTCTTCACCTTCTTCTGTTTGGCTTTAAGTTTCATACCCGCAACCCGTTGGGCGACTATATCAACAAAGTCGTGTTCAACCTCTTCATCGCTTTCACTGCTTTCCTCACTTTTTTCGCCGTCTCTGCCATCTATCATATCTTTCGCCAACTGTTTCTTAGTAATGTGGTCCATCTTTTCGTGATTGGTCATTTCTTTCACATTTTTAGCCTCATCCTCAGCAAGTAGTTCCCTAGCCCTCTCAATCTTTCTCTGTTTAGCCTGTTGCTTCTTAGCCTCCCAACCCTTTTCAAGGTTCTTCATAGCGACCTCTTTTTTACCTCTCTGCATTTTCTATTTGTTTATATTATTATACAAAATAATATTATTTAGTTTTTATTAATAAACGATTTTTTAACAAATATAGAATGAGTCAATATAAGTCGCTCTTAGGCTTGTCTGAAATTGCGGTGGATTCACTAGACATAAAAAACTTAGACTTAACAAACACTAATATTATTGGCTTAAACACTGATAGGGTGCCAGAAGATGCTGACCCTGTAAATCTTTATTACACTGACGGCCGATTTGATACACGACTGGCTACCAAATCAACAACAGACATTAAAGAAGGACAAAATTTATACTATACAGAGCAACGAGTAAGGGACAACGACGAAGTCAAAGCCTCAACTCAACACCGCTCTAATACTTCTAATCTGCACCAAACCAGCCTTTATAACCTGATAGATACAAATTTAGTCGCACAAGCAAGCGGTCAATACTTAACATACAACGATGTAGAAGGCAAATGGAAAAATACCGCCCTCGGTTCAATTGACACACTCTCTGATGTAGTCATTACAGCACCAGTGGCGATGAATAGTTATCTAACATATAACTCAATAAACTGGGTAAATAAAACATTTCCGATAAATGTGGATGAAACAGGCAACATTAGTATGGGAAGGAAGAATATAACAGGAGTTAATTTACTAAATGACAAAGGTGTTGATGAATGGATATTTGAGCATAATGATAATAATAATAAGGTGTCAGCAGCTGGAAGTATAGACTCACATAGCGATGTGACAATATCAGGCTTCCCAGCAGATAATCAACTGATTATGTATAGCACAGGACAATGGAGAAATACGACTTCACCCTTTCTGAGATTAGACGGCACTGCTAGTATGACGGGGACACTAAATATGAATGGTTTTGCTATTTCAGGGGCTTCTACGTATAATGGAATTAATCTCGCTAATCTCGCGGTTGATGGGTCGGTGGTCAAACTAACAGGAGACCAAACCATAGCGGGTATTAAGACATTTAGCAGTATAATAAATGCGAGTGCTGGTCTTGATATGAAAAGTCAAAGCATAACAAATGTAAATCAACTAAATGGCAGGTCTATCACAACTTGGCTATCAGAGCACGATACGAACACGGCGAAAGTGTCGGCGAGTGGAAGTATTGATACACATAGCGATGTGATTATAACAACAGCATCAGATAATCAACTACTCATTTATAGCACAGGACAATGGAGAAACGTGGCATCACCCTTTCTTAGATTAGACGACACTGCTAGTATGACGGGAGGACTAAATATGGGAAACCAAAGTATAACAAATGTGAATCTTGTTGATGGTGTGGATGTTTCTGTCCTTGATACTTCGGCGGTTAAAACCTCAGGAAACCAAACCATAGCAGGAATCAAGACATTTAGCAGTGGTCTTGAAATAACAGGAAATTCAACGAATGCTACAACAAAAGGAACATTCGTGGTTTTTAACTCCACAGCCAATATAGGAACTATCGGATGCCTTGATATGGGCACTGGTGTAAATTATAACTTTGAAATAAATGCCAAAAAAATAAGTTTTATTATTGATGGGGCAATCGTCGGTTGGGTAGATGCTTCGGGGCTAGATTGTAATAGTAGCAAAATAGCCAACCTTGGAACTCCGACATTAGCGACGGACGGAGCAACAAAAGGGTATGCGGACACATTGGACGGGCAAAATGTAAAACTATCAACAGACCAAACCATAACAGGAAGTAAAACATTCAACGGGGCGAGCACTACGATAAAATATCTAACTTTAACGAACAATGCTGATTTTAATAATCAAACTATCATTAATGGTGGAAATATAACATATAATGGGGCGAGGATATTAAACCAAAATGGAGGAGATATATTCTTTTCACAGACATCAGGTGATTATCAATATTTCTTATTTACTCTAAATACTGCTACAAGTGGAACCGCGAACCAAAGAGGTTATGTATTCACGAATGTAGCATTTGATGTAAAAGGGGCGGGACTTTATATTTCAAAACTTTTGGACAATAAAAGTGCTTCGTCTGACATTGTCCGTTTTAACAATGCTGGCGGTATGCGTTTTTATGGTGCTTTGGATATGAACTCAAATAATTTAACAAATGGCGGAACAATAACGGGAACCACATTAACGGCAACTGCTGGTATGACTACAACAACATTAACGGCGAGTGGATTAATAACGGCAGATAGCGGTTGTAAGTTATCTATTCAAAATAAAGTAGATGGAGGAAATGGGCAAGGTATATTTCTGTGTGATACAGACAACTCAGGATGGGGTATTTATATGGCTCAACCAGGGGCAGGTAAAAGTCTATCTGGAGGGTCTGCGATTGCGGGCAACGATATTTCAGGCTTTGCTGTAAGATTTAGGAGTGGTAATGCTTCGTCGGATGGTTTTGTGTGGGAAAATTCAGCAGAGCAATTGTTGATGTCGTTGAATGGAGCAAACGGAACTTTATGGACAAAAGGATTAATAACGGCTAGTGCGGGTATATCAACAACCACGTTGGCAACGAGCGACAAAATAACAACAGCACTAGGCAAACCGATAATCATAGGCAACTCAACAAAAGGAGTAGGCGCGACGGGAGGATTAGAATTGTATGGAACGGCTGGTAATATGGGAGGGGCACACTTACAGGCAATAACGACAGCGGATGCTTATCCAACATTCCAATTATTGAACTGGGCGCATGATAACATCAATTTATATTTTGATTGTTATTTTGATGGCACGAACATATTATTTTCAAACACATCATCAAATTTCCAAATAGCGAAATACTCAAAAAAAAACTCAGTTTTAATTACAAAAATGGAGGAACACTTGGTCAATCTATAACAATTACTGAGGCAATGAACATAAGCACAGCGGGATTACTAACGGCAAATGCGGGGTTATCTGTTGTTAATAGCACAGTCGACATACGCGGTGAAGCAAGAAGTGGATCTCATCCATTACCAGTTGGTTTATATGTTTCAGCCAATCTTGGTCCATCTTCTGGCGGTGTTGAATTCAGACACAGCAACGGGACACAGGGAGTTGGTTTTGGTTATAATTCAATATATGCTACGGAAAGCAGTACAAATCAAGATTTAAATTTTTATGCGAGAGGGACTGGAGTAATCTATGCTCAGAGTGATACAAGCATGATGACAGCATCCAGCGGATTTTTAACATTAAGAAAAAGACCACAAAATACCACCAACCCACAAATATTTATGAAAGCAGGAGACTCATCAGGTTATGCGGTGGTAATGAATACAGGTGGATTATTACATGCTTGGTCGACTTCATTATCAAACGGTGAGAATAATACAGGATATGTATTTATTGCAGCAGGAGCGAATGTTTGGTCTTCTGGTTCAGACAGGAGATTAAAATCAGATATTAAAACACTAGACTGCGGGGATTGTTGCGATAAACTTATGAAAATAAACTGCTGTTCATATTATTTGAAATCAGACGAAAAGAAACAGAAAAAGAACCACGGATTTATTGCGGATGAAGTAAAAAAAATATTTCCAGAATTTGTATCTGAAAGTGGAATAAAAGCAGACGATGGGGATGGAAACTTTGAAGGTATATCATACACGGACTTCATACCAATATTGGTCAGTGCTTTTCAACATTTAACGGAAAAGGTGATTTATTTAGAAAAGCAAAATAATAATCTAACTAATGATATAGCCGATTAAAAAAACCAATTAGCAGAAATACGTAATAACAATGCCGCCTAGATTACACCCTCCACCTCCACTCATTGATATGGCAGATGGCGAACTAACACCAGAGTTGAAGAACCGTGTTTTGGATATTTCATTGAAGAATGAAGAAAAAAAAGTAGAGCACGAATTGGAAGATAACTGGAATTGTTGTTGTATAAAGAACAGGCCAACTGACAGCCAACTTATTAAATACTTATTTCAAATGGGAATCATTATCGCCATTATTACCCTTTGTATCGTAAGGCTATCTGAAAAGAACTTACCGTGCGAGACAGCCAACACTTATGTCGGTATTTTAACACTATTGATTGGAATATGCCTTCCATCACCTTCTTCAAGTAAGAAGTGAACATTCATATAGTTGAGTTTTATACCAAGAAGCATCACCAGCAAAGATTAGCGGAATAGCTTCATCAAAACTACGACAAGCATTATTTCCGTTATTTATGAAAACACATTTAAATTTGGTTTCTATTCCTTTTTGAATACACCACACACAACTTTCATTTTTTTTATCGCTAACCCGTGAATAGAAATCACAAGCAGTCCGAGCTAACACAGAGCACACAAATAATAATATTAATAGCATGATATATTATACAACATATAGAAACAAAAAACACAAATGACTGATTTCAAATACCAAAAGATTATTTTTCTAAGTAATGATTTTCCAGGCGGTGTTAATGGTAGTAAGACATTTGACAACATTCAAATGAACTTTACACCAACCAGAATGAATGTTAAGTTTATCCACTATATGAATAATGTGACGGAGACGAAAACAAAAATCCTTTATATGGACCGCATCGGTATTATTGGAACATTCGCCGACAGCAACACAGCAAACATTTCCAATCTTAGCTACAACTTAGGTATTATTAATTGGACTGACGGGCAATACAGTTTTAAAGTGCTTAAAACAGACAATGGCAGTATTGAGACAGACCTCTTGGGTGGAAGAATTGTTATTTGTTTAGAATTTTTGGCTTGAAGAAAATATAGAGTGATGGAAAAAATTAACGATATACGAGTTAGACCAGTTAGAAACCAAAACGGAGATGGCGAGAAGTTGGCAAAAGGATACAAGTTATTTGATGAAGCCTTTGCCAATATTTTTCTTCTCGCTCGCAAGAAGAGTGGTAAGACGACAGCACTGTTTGAAATCTTGAAAAGAACGACGGACAGAAAAACAAGGATTGTTATTATAGCCAGCACAATACATAAGGACCATATTTACAAAGAAATGGTTAAGCACTTCAAGAAGAAGGGAAACCCGATGGCTATATACACATATTTGAAAACGGACGGATACAGTGTGATTGATTACGAGTTAGACAAGCTGAATCAACCTGACGAAGAGCAAGAAGAAGGCGAGATTGTTCAAGACGAGAAAGAAGAACCGAAACCGAAGTTTCTTTATTTTGGTAAAGAAGAAAAGAAGAAACAGGAGGGAGGCGAAAAACCACCGAGGCTGAGCAAATACATAACACCAGAAGTCGTTTTCGTGTTAGATGATTTGGGTAGTGGTTTAAGGGATAAGTCCGTGAGCGACCTGCTGAAAAAAAATAGACACTACAAGTCAAAGGTGATTATGAGCTCGCAATACCTAAACGACTTACGACCTGAGGCGATTAAACAGCTAGACTACCTTCTTATTTTTCCTGGTCAGTCTCAGGATAAAATTGAACTCGTGTATAAACATTTGGACCTCGGTTATGATTTAGACTACTTTATTGAAAAATACCACGAGGCGACGAAAGAGAAGTTTAACTTTTTGTATGTTGATGCGGTGTCTGATGAATTACGAAAGAACTTCAATATTCGTTTAAAGTAATTTTATTATTATTTATTTTTTTCAGAACTATATATAGATGCCAACATCACCAGTGATTATTTCACGACCAGCGGGATACAACATCGGATACAATCCAAGCCCAGTCAAAGTGCCACAAGCGGGAGGAAGAAAGAAGAAGGGAAAAAAGAAACAAACAGGAGGAAAAGTTAATTGGGCCAAGGTAGGAAAAGCGATAGTGGATGCTAATAGGTTTATCAAGAAGAACCAATTGATTTCAAGGGGTGCTACTTTTCTAAGCGATGTAGGAGTGCCTTATGCGGACCGTGTAGCAAAGGCTGCGATTAAGCAAGGCTACGGTAAGCAACGAGGAGGAGCGGTCAAGTTTCGGTAGGGGTAAACCCCTTCTTGCTTTGAGAAGCAAGGCTTCGCAGAGTTTGTTTTTCAAACAAACCGATTTTCTGAAAGAAAATCTATCAAACCCCCAACCCTTTCAAATGTAAAATTTTATATTAATTTTTTTTACTCAAATATACAACCTACAGTTGTAAACTGTAATAGTAGTAATGCGAAGTAAGCCAAAGAAGAAACTTAAACAACGACCGCCGAGGATATACAGAACCAAAGATGGCCGACCATATATTAAAGTGAAAGGCAAACGAGCATATCTCAACTTTGGCGAGAAAACGAATGACCTTTCAACACTTCAAATAGTTAAACTGTTTTTGAAATATATGAAAGGAGACAATAAAACGAAGAAAACACGAAAGACAAAAGAGCGAATTGTTAAGTCCGAATTCAATCGCCTTGAACACGAGAACCGCAACCAAATACAAAACAACCTGCTGAAAAAATATGAACTAATACACGAGCAGGAGGAAAAGGAAAAGAAGTTAAGAGAACAGGCAGAAGATGAGAAGAAAAGAATGGAGAGGAAGGAGAATGCGGAAATGAAGGAAAGACAAGAAGAATTAATAAGGGAGGCGAACAGAGAGCAAAAACTTATAGAGGATGTAAAATTTGAACAAGATAGAAAAAATAATTTAATGTTATTACCACCACCACAGTTCCAACCTCAATACATACAAGCACCACCACAAGCACCACCACAAGCACCACCACAAGCACCACCACAAGCACCACAACTAGGTCCACCACAAGCACCACAACTAGGGCCACCACAAGCACCACAACTAGGACCACCACAAGCACCACCACAAGCACCCCAAGCACCAGAAGAAAAACAGATGCCATTGAAAACAAAAGAAGAGAAAAAGGCTGAAAAAGAATTAAAAGAAAAATACATTGAATTAATTAAGAAAGCGGGCTTTACAACTAAATTTATTAAAAGCTTGAGCAAAACAGAATTTGACAAACTTGGTAAAGGAATAGAGAAAGCGATAGCCGATGCCCAATCAGCAGATGAGCAGAAAGAACTGGCTGAACAATACAAAAAAGAATTAGAGCAAGAAAAAAAACGAGCGGAGGCAAAAGCGAAACACTTTGAAATTAAAGATAAAATATCATACATATCCGCAGGTTTAAGAAATGATTACAAGTATCCGAAATTGGACATACCCAAAACTTTGGGCCCTGCTTTGGAAAAAGAAATGAAAGCTCGGGGCAAACCACCACCAAAAAAAGTTAAAGGAAAACACACGACAGCTGGTATGGCACAAGTTATAGTAGATGAAGGTATTGATTTAGGAATAGACCAGAATGAAATGAGAAAGAAACTCGCTGATTATTTGGGAATAAACCAAGCTGGTGCTGGGGCAAAAACGATGGAGGAATTAATACACAAACTTTTAACAATAGCAAAAATTAAGAAATATTTGAAGAAGGGTAAATACAGGGAAAAAAATGAAGAAGAAGGATTATGTAAATAACTTAGTAAATGAAATGAGAAGCGACCCAAACATTAAAAATCAAGTTTCAAATACTCTCGGTATTCAACCAACCGAGGAAGTTCCACAGCCAGAAGTTCAACCACCTCCAACAGAAGAGCAACAACCACCGCCGACAGAAGAGCAACCACCTCCAACAGAAGAGCAACAAAAATACCAGAGAACTTAGCGGGGGCAGGCAGAGGTTTAATGACGGATGAAATAGACAATATTATGAAAAAGCACGATTGGTATTTGGGAACAGTAGCGAGCGATGAAATAAACAAACTGAAACCAGAACAAAGAAAGAATTATGGATTTATAATGAACTTGGATAAGTCTAGTCAACCAGGCTCACATTGGATTGCTGTTTGGGTTGACCTAATTAAAGACGACTCTATTGAAATCTACGACCCACTCGCTTTGTGTAAACCGACTGAGCTATTTCTACACCAAATGAAACAGCTTATTGACAAGAGTAAGCCGAGCACATATCTGCTTATGAAGGTTAATCAGGTTAAAAACCAAAGCGACACAACAGATACCTGCGGGTGGCATAGTATTAGGTTTTTGTTAGAGCGGGCGAAAGGCAATCGCTTTAAATTTGCCAGCGGTTGGACGGACTTAAAAGAAAAAGAAGCGGAGGAGTTGAAAGCCCAGAACGGCTATGGTTTGATACCTGTATTTGAAGCAATTAAAACAAAAAAATATTTTTTCTATTATATATCCAAAATTAGAGGTGCGGAGACTCTGCGATGGAGTATAAAGGTGGTCATGCGAGTGGTATTTACTATATTAACAGCAAAAATCGGATAAATGGCACAGATTCAGATTTTAGTTGTGAAGTGAATATGAAATCGCTAGACAACCCGACACACTGTAAAATTTTACATATCTATGTGCCGAAGTCGTATTATTCCGTCGCCAGTCCTTACAATACTTTTATTCTGAGCGAGAATGGTAACGAGGCGGTAATTACGATACCCGAAGGCAACTATACGATGAACAACTTAAAAAATAAACTGGCCGAGGTGCTAACGGCTGACAGCCCCAACAACTACACATACACCGTTACGAGCAACAACACAAACACCGACCCAGAAGACGGCAAGCTATTATTTACAGTAGCGAACAATGGAGGAATTCAACCGCGGTTTATATTTGACACCGAAACTCGTATTCACGAAGTAATGGGTTTTGACCGCGACTCAACATATTTCTTTGCTAATAATACCATTAGGTCGCCGAATGTCATAATCTTGACTGGCGAGAAAACTTTGTATCTACAAAGCGACCTAGTTGGTGAGGGTGATAATCACGTGCTCCAAGAAATATACACAGCGAATGAAATCCCGTTCGGCTCTTTATCTACGACGGCTCGGGTAGTGAATACGGAAAACGGCTATCTACTAGTTCAAGCAATGTGTATCGGTTTTACTTGACTGACGAAAACGACCAAGCCATTAACCTAAACGGTTTGGGCATTGTAATGACTTTGTTGACTTACCGCGAGACGAATTATTTTAATTTATTTACATCATTTTTTAATTTGTTAAAAAGCCGTTAATTAATTAATTTATTTTTTTCTCATATTAAAATATAAGACAACCGTAAAAAGAGGGAAAACAAATGCCTACACAACACGGAGGCGAACTAGATTTTAGCAAGACTGACTACATCAGTGCTTCTTATCGTTTGAATAAGCTGGCCCCTCGTGAGGGTTCTGGAACATTTGAAGTCACCACTGCTGGCGGACAAGAACGAAGCTTTGACCTTATTAGCCGACCTTTTAATCTCGCTCGGTCTTATTTGAGTTTTACTTATACTATGAGAGCGGCTCCTGCCAACACTTATACTAGAATTTTTATGGATGGCCTTTCGCAAATTAGCCAGATACAACTTCAAACCCGTAGCGGTGTTTATCTATGCGATGTTAACAATCTCAGACACTATACTAAGATGTTGTGGAAACCAGAAATGAGCTTGAAGGATTTCTTAGACCTTCCTAACCACGGTGATGCTAGTGGTTATGGCTGTATGCTTCAAAAGTGTAATGCTAACGGCTTGATTAACATTAGTGCTGTTGAAGCAACTAGAACAGCCTTTCGTGCGGCCGCTGATGGTAATAACGATGTTGCGGTCGCAACTCAGGGTCTATTGCGAGAGCCCGTGATTTCTGCTCGTCGTCACGATGATGCTGCTTTGACGACTGGAGTTGGAGCTTTGTCGGCCGTAAATGTTAATTACAATGAGGCAAAGTATCTTGTTGGAAGTGGAGCGAATGCTGTTTTAGCAATTAATGTTAAAATTCATTTGTACTATTTTCGCACTTGATAAGACTATTATGTTTCCAGAGATTTTGACTATGCGGATTGTGTGGAGTGCTACTGACAGAACTGGTTATACGGTGACGAATGGTGCGGCTACTTGTATTAGCACTGCTTATCTTGCCACAGCAAATGCTACCATGCCTATGGCTGTATCTGCTGATGTCACCAATCTTGCCTTGTTTCTTGCGGTTGAAACGAACCCTGATGTCATTCAATCAATCCAGCAGAAGATTGCTAGCCCCGAAGGTATGAGCTTCAATATTGATTATCCATATGTTTATAAGAATTCAATTGGAGCAACCACAACCCAAAACATTATTATGCGATTTGACAGGGGCCACGGTCGCCGTTTGAAGAAGATTTATCACTCTGTTTTTAACACCGAGAAAGGAAGAACACAGCTTATGACCATAATAATCGTACAGCAACAAAGATCGCTACTTTATACACTACTCTAGACGGAGCACGTCAGCAAGAGTTTAGCGTTGACTGTGCCACTGAAGAAGACTATATGTACCTAAAGCCGAAGATTGAGGGTTTGACCTTGATGAATAACGATGTGTATCAATACAACTGGTTCTGGGTTGATACTTGGGATAATACCCGCCCGCTATGGAGCAAAGACCAAAATGAAATCAGTGGTTTGAGTCTTGATACTGAGCGACGATGGGAGTTTATTGGGACTAATGCGGGAACTGCTCTTAACCACTACACTGTGGCGATCACTCAGCGAGAGGTTCAGGTTAAGGCGAATATGATTACGATTTCATAACCCCCACCGCGGAAGTAATATTTAAAAAATTTTAATTTTATTTTTTATTACAATATACAAAGCTTACGTCGTAGGTGGTTTTTTTAAAAAAGCTCCTACTATGACCACCCACCAGAGAAATTTGATAGCACAAGACCCTGACGGAGACTTCATTAATGTCAAAGTCGGCTACGATGGTAATGTTGAAACCAATAGTATGAAAACCGCTTTCTGCGAAGCATTGGTAGGTCAATTAACACCAGTATTACAAGAGATTTTCCCATACACTATCAATACACGAATATGGACATTAGCTCAAACTGATGCAACCATTTCATTTAATGCGAATATGGCCGAACTTAAAACAGATGTGAAGACGACTGCGAATGCTGTATTGACGAGTAAAAAAAGAATTAAATACAGAACAGGTATGGGAGTTCTAACACGATTTACTGATTTATGGAATACTGATGAAACGAAAGAATACAATGCATATATCGGCATAGGTGAAAGTGATTTTACTAATGGCTTCTATTTTTACAAAATAAAAGCGACTGGTATGAATATCGCCAGTGTTAAAGGAGGGGTGCCGACACTTATTCCCCACGCGATCTGGGATGACCCTTGTGATGGAACTAAAATTATGCACGCCTTAGACTGGACCAAAGGGAATGTATTCCAGATTAAATTTCAATATCTTGGCTTTGGTGCTATAAGGTTCTACATAGAAAATCCATCAAGTGGAGAATTTCAGCTTGTTCATACAATTAGGTATGCGAATGCGAATGTGGGTGTTAGTCTTTCAAATACAACCCTACCTTTTTCAGCTTGTATTAGAAATTATGGAACTGGTAATGCTAATCAAACATTAAAAACAGCCAGTTGTAGTATGTTTATTGAGGGCACCAACACTATTAATTCAAGCATATCAAACGAAGCGGAAGGTAGTGAGCCAGCGAGCACAACGGAAAGCCCAATTATTAGCATAAAAAATAAAACAACTTTTAATGGTGTGACCAATTATTCAATTGTTTATCCATCTCTCGTGAGCATATCAAACGAAGACAGCAAAGTTAATATAGTGCGGATTGTGAAAACGACTGGGACACTTACGGCGGAGAACTTCGCGGATATTGATACCAAAACTTCAATGGTATCAAAGGATACTGCTGCGACTGCCGTTGGTGGTGCCACTATAACGGATGTCATCCTTAAACTTTATGTTAATGCTACTTCTAGCCAGCTTATTGACCTGTGAACTTACGACATACAACTCTCTCCTGGTGAAAATCTAACATTTTACAAAAGTCTGTATCTACTGTTAATAATGGAAGCAATGTAAGTGTTATAGTTAATTTCTCAGAAGATCAGTAGGGGTCTTCGCCCCCTACAACCCCCTTCGCGGAAGCAAAAAAAAATACAAAATACTTTACAAATACTTCTTCAATTCATCTTTATTTCGGCACCACGGCTGACGAACTAACCATTCAATATATGGCTTATCAATCTTTGCGATATCTTCAAACATCTTTCCGCGGTATTTGCCAAATTGAAAAGTGTCTTTCGGCTGTGTATTTCTCTTTTCTTCAATCGCTTTTATTTCGTCGTGGATTACCTTTTGAACATTTTCCAACGAGAAAGATTTTTTTTCTCCTTCAATGGAAAGTTTTTGGAACTTCTTGCACAGTCTTGTTAGGGTGGTCATAGTAGGGTGTATATAGTAGGGTAATATAAAAAAATAAAAAATAAATAATTAATGTAGGAACCTTTTGAAAAAGCTTCACAAAACCCGTGGAGGGCGGAGGCGAAGTACGTTTTGCAAACGTAGCTTTGCAATCTCCGCGAATGTCCGAGTGGATTAAATTCGTAAAGGCTTACTCTGCTAAGCATAATATAAGCTATGGGGAGGCATTGAAAAAAGCTGGTAAGGAATACAGAAGGCAGAAGGGAGGCAGTGCTGAGTTATCAGAGGATGTATATTTGTCTTCGTCAGAGAGAAAAGGTGCTGACGGATGGAAACCAGTCGCAAGCAAAGAAAAATCAACAGTGTATGAAAAAGATGGTAAGGCGATTGTAGCATTTAGAGGCTCCGCGGATAAGCGAGACTTACTCACAGATGTCGCATTAGTAAAGAAAGTATTAAAAGAACACCGAGATACAAAGAAGAGCAGAAGCTGGTTAATGAAGTGATAAAAAATATGGCAAGGATAATGTAGAGCTGACGGGTCATTCGTTAGGTGGCACAATAGCAAAAGATTTAAGCCGACAGACTGGGGTGAGGGCTACCACATACAACAAAGGCAGTAGCACAAGAGACCTCATTGAAGGAGTAATTGACCGAGTAGCTGTCAAGGTAAATCCAAAAGGTAAAAGGGCAAAGACTGCGAAGCTAACGACAAACTACCGAACAGCATTTGACCCCGTTTCATTGTTAGGTGCTACGGCTGTAAATACTAAGTTAGTCAAACCAAAGAAAGGAATACATACAATCAGGAGCTTCAAGGGTAGGGGCAAAAAAATATACAGTTTACAACTGTAAGTTGTATCTATAAAGTTTTTATTGCCCTACATTTAATAACCGAATGGTCTAGTTTCAATCGCATTATCTACAATACCTATAATATTTCTTTTGGTGTAAGTAAAGCTGAATATTTTTTCTAAGTATTCGCTCGTTATTTTTTTCTGTTGTTTGTCTCTTGTTATCTTGCTGTTCTCTACTATAACAACTTTACCAGATTTTTCAATTCGTTTAGCAATCAATTTTTCTTCCTGAGTTTTAAGCAACTCTAACAATTCATTCTTGCCGTTCTCAATAAGGTCGTTGTTTTTAATTCCAAGTCCGCAACTAATGACACTTAACATATTTGGTAAATTTAATGATTTATTGTTTTCATAATTCATACAAAAGCCTTTGACTTTCATACTTGCTTTGCCGTTATCTAATACATATCCATAACACTTTGGTCCGCCTCCGATAAAGGTCATAATCTTTGCTCCGTGTAGTTCGTCCGTCCATTCGCCTAACAACTTACCCGTTTTCACATCTGTTTCGCCTTTCGTTAAGTCTGTTGTATATATGACACTGTCGGTATCGTGGTATAGAACTCTGTTGTCTAGTTTGTCCATCATCTCATATAGTCTAATCCTCGCGTGGCAAGTCGTAAATAAAGCAACTACAATATTTGTTTTTACGGGGTCACTTACTGCATCTTGTTTAAGGTCATAACTCGCTTCTATTATTTTGTCGTTAATAATGTTTATGTTTATGTTATCAACTGACTTATCGTTCATTAACTTGTATAAGGTATCTTCATCTTTAATCATTTTGTTTTGAGTCTTGTTTTGCTTTTCACCAAACTTGCCCCACAGGCTATTCAAGCACAACTTAGCAACCGCTCGTCTTCCAGGGTTTTCTTCTATCTTATTTTCGTCCATCTTAATACCCATCTTGATTTCCATACTGTCAATGTAGTTTCTATTTTGTTCCTGTGTAATACAACCATCAGTATATCCACTTGACTCTTGTTTAACCTTTAAGAAAGTTTTTATGTAATCTTTGAACAGGCTACTGCTCTGCTCCTTCCAGTGCCATACCTCATATACCTTAATTAGCTTGTAGCCTTTGTCTAAGGCCTTGTAGATTTCAGGAGTTGCCCAAGTGCCCGTTATTGCTCGCTCGTTATCGGTGTGCTTACATTCGGTTTTCTGTTCAGTCATTCCGCACTTGTCGCATAAGTAATACATAAGCTTACCTCTATCCGCCTTAGGTAAAACGGGGTGTAGTAATTTTCTCGGCGGTAGCATCTTAACCTTAGCCACTCCGAAATATTCTCTGTTTATGATTGTGTTTTTCATATCCTTTCGGTCGTCGTCGTTGTTCGGTCTTATAATAGTATGGTGGCCACTGGGATAAAGGTCGTAAAACATAACGGTAGGATACAGAGAGCATATGTCAATGTATTTTGCATATTCGCTGTTGTGCCGTGCTTTCCAATACAATGTTAGAGCATCCGTTCTACCTCCAAACATTGCCTCTCGCGGGTTCAGTCCTTCTTGTTCCGTAATTCGTTCGTTCGTATCTTCCGCTAGGCTTTCACTTGTTTTCATTAATCTCCATTCACATTCCCAGATAGTAATAACTTTTGATACTCCAAAAAGTTTGCTTAATAAAACTTCTCTTTCTTTTGTTTTTTTACATAGATCTCCCATAGTCTTATTTTTCTTAATATTCAATTTATTGCTGTTGTAGCATTTCTGACATCCGTGCCAATGACATCCGTAAAACTCTTAAGCGGTTTTCGTCTTTTCGTCCCAGCCATCAACATAAACATTTGACTGTCCTAAATTAAACATTTTTTCACCACCATTGAAAGCATGTTTGATATCCGTTTGGTCTAACCTGCTTCTGTAAGCTATCCATTCAACACAGACCCGAGAGGTTATCCTGTTTTGCTTTTCCGCCTTCAACACAGCAATTGAATTCTCTGGCATAAACTTAGCACGATACAAAGCCATAACACAACTCGCAATAGTTGTATATTGAAACGGGTCAATACCGAATTCTAGAAACTGCTTTCTAAAATCCGTACATCCCCTTCTCAAAATGTCAACATCGCTATGACAGTATTCGGCGATTTCCTTCTGCATATCAAATGTGCGTTTCTTTGGCTTTCATACCATTCTAAGAATTCCGCTCTCTTCTTATCTTTCATCGTGTCGTAGCCGTAGTGCTTTTTATGAGGCATCACACCAACATAGTTTTTATTCTTGTCAGTATTGAAGAAGTGAGGGAAGAAACCCTTTTTAAGTTCTTTCAATCCGAATGTTTTAGGAAAATCAGCCAGAGGCATAGTCAAGAAACTGAGACTATCAATGAAGCGGTATTTCTTCAAAATCATCATCATTATCTTACCGCCTTGATAAATGACGAATGGTGCTTGTCCGTTATCCACTAACCATTTAAGAATAAACTGACAGTCATATCCGCGACTGTTATGAGCAATGAATGTAAAGCCGTTGTGCTTAGATTCAAAAGCCCACTTACAGAAATCATCAATGTTCTTATGAATGACGGCCTTAGCATCGTAATACTGACTTTCCGCGTGATTGACTATGTGCTCGCCCGTATCCTGTGTCGCTTCAAAGTCAAAGAATATGTATTTCTCTGAAAAAGTTAATATGTCTTTCTTCACGATTTCACATTGGTGTTCAAGTGGTTTCAGTTCCTTACAATTACGGCATTTCGCATAACCGCATTTGTGTTCGTCTTTCTTCCTGTAATTAAGGCCGCACGTAAGACATTTTGCTTTGATATCACAGTTCGTCTTCTTGTGGTTGTTGAAACATACCGTATTCGGAAACTTTCTATTACACGAATAGCAATCAGTCCAATTGCTTTTATCGTTAATACCCTTGCAGTCTTTGGTTTCGCAGATATTACAAGTTGATTCGCAAGAATGTCTCTTTTGAAATCCTCTTAAGCATAACTCACAGAAGTTTTCTTTACATACCATAGACTTCATATTGGTTATCGCATCGTAGTGTTTCTCTGTCTTAAGTATGTAAAGGTTCGTAAGTCGTTTGCCATCCTCATCAAGTAAATCTGTCTTATAAACAATCTTGTCAGGGAATTCAACAATAACAAGATTGTATTTAATGTGGTTAGCAAATGTATTAATTTCAGGAATACCGCACACATCCTGAATAACTTTCGCTCCTTCGTGTGGTTTCAAAGCCATCTCCTCCTGTACCTTTCGTCCCATCATTATTGTCTTGTATTTTTTGTGTTTTTCAATTTTTGCTTTTACTACAACAATTGCTCTGGCTAAGCATATGTTGTCTGTATTATTAATTTGAATTACCCCTCTCTTTTTATATACATCCAACTTATCAATTATTTGAAGCCTCGTTCCTCCCGTCGGCATTTCAACAGATTTCAAAACGAACCTAAACTTATCCATATTGATTCCCTTTTCGTCTGTATAAAGGCTTTCGTTGCTTTGAAATATTGCTGACAGTCTTTCTAAAACATCGCTGACAGAAATCTCGTTAATCTTTTTCAAACCCGTAGATACTGCTCCATAGTAATCTACAAACTTGATACTTAGACTTACCATATTACCTTGTCTCTGTCTTTTATAAAGTCGTTCAGTATTATCTCAATAAACTTTACTACATCTTCCATACTGAATGAAGTAAAGTTGCCTCTAATCCTAACCCAATACTGGCTTTCATTAATACCCAGCACGTGCTTCTTTCTATCAACATGTTTGATTTCGTAGTTCGCATACCGCATCAGGTCTTTCACCCTTTCTTTTCTTTCTCTCACTTTCGCTTCAAACACTTTCGCTTCACACTGAGGCGGTAATGGTGGTGCTACTGGAATAGCATGATGCTCAAAGTAAACAGCACCTCTTACTCGGTTCAAGTAATTTTGGGCCGTTGTTGTATCCACCTTATACTTTCTCTTCTTCGGTATTATATACAGCACATCTTGACCCCTGATCCTTTTGATTTCATAATTAATTTTTTGTTCCCTAAATTTGTCCAACCTATACTGAATTCCGTTGTAAGTGTGTGTCTCCATCTTATATATTGGATAACACAATTTTTTTGGAAAGTAAATAATTATATCAATCGTCTGCCCCCGCCGTGGTCAGCCGTGTGCTCCCCGTGTCTATATATACGGGGGGCCCTATGTTTAGATGGAAATTAGGGCGGGGCGGGCGGTGCTGGCGGGGCTGGCGGGGGCGGGCGGGGCCGTATGAATTTTTTATTTCATATGTCTTGCTTTGCTACTCCTATTGATTTCAACTCCACACTCACACTTGAAAGGAGTCTTCTTCCAATTCCTTTTCTTTTCTTTTTTTGATTTCTTTTGTTTCCTTATCATAATTAACTTTCCATTCATCATACTTTGGTTTTACTTTTTCCTCGTGGTATTTCTTTGCTTCTTCCATTGCTTGTTCTTTGGTTCTTCGTTTTCCAATAGTAAAACTCTTAAACATCGTTTTACCTCTTCTCTCCATTGA